>LIAE01006366.1:0-80519 GCA_002287525.1 Diploscapter pachys | reverse complement strand
TCATAATGTCCTGAGTTTACGCGTAAATGACATCGGAAAAATTCGTCTTTCCAGTATGTTGTGTAGATTGACATGCTAAACAACTTTCGTCGTTGGACCAACTCCTGAATCATCACCGTTGGAGCTCCAGAATTTTTTGAAGTTCGACGGCCAAATTCAGCATAATGCCTTTTTGACGGAAATTTTCAGAAAATCATATCTCCCTGTGTATTAGGCCAAATTACATGATTATTTTTTTATTTTGTAGGTTTTGAGCGTGAGAATAAAGTGAAAGTAAAAAGAAATTTTTTAGAAGTTAATTTTGGTGAGTAAAATTTACCTAAATTTACCCCATATACCCGTACTGCCTTTACGCGTAAATGACGTCGGAAAAATTCGTCCTTTCAGTATGTTGTGTAGAATGATATGGTAAACAACTTTTGTTCCAGAACTTAGGTCGGATTTACATCGGTATGAGCCCCAGAATTTTTAAAAGTTTTACGACCAATTATTGCAAAGTGCCGTTTTGACGGAAATTTTCAAAAATTCATATCTCCCTATGTACCTGGAAAATTTTCGTAATTATTTTTTTATTTTGCAGATATTGAACAGGAGAATAATCTAAAAGTAACAAGAAATTTTTTGAAAATTAATTTTGGTGGGAAAAAGTTATTCGAAATTACCCTATATATCCGTACTACCTATACGCGTAAATGATGTTGGAAAAAATTTTCCTTTCGATATGTTGTGCAGATGGACATGCTGAACAACTTTTGTTTCAGGACTGACCTTGGATTCATTACCGTTAGGGCTCCAGAATTTTTTGAAGTTCGACGACCAAATTCAGCATAGTGCTTTTTTGACGGAAATTTTCAAAAATTCATACCTCCCTGTGTGTGCACATTCTAAAATAAGTTCTGGAACAAAAGTTGTTCATTATGCCCCTCTCTACAACATACTAGAAGGAAGAATTTTTTCAATACCATTTACGCATAAACACAGTACGGCTATATTAGGGTATCTTCGAGTGACTTTTTCTTACCAAAAATATTATCCGAAAATTTTCTTTTTATTCTTCCCTTGTTATCCTACTGAAGATCTACAAAATAAAAAAATAATTATGAAAATTGGTTTAGAAATAAGAATATTATGATTTTTTGAAAATTTCTATCAAAAAGGCATTATGCTGAATTTGGCCGTCATATTTCAAAAAATTCTGGAGCTCTAACGATAATGATTCGGGAGTTGGTCCAACGATGAAAGTTGTTCAGCATGTCATTCTACACAACATACTAGAAGGACAGATTTTTCCAACGTCATTTACGCGTATACGCAGTACGGGCATATAGGGTAATTTCAGGTAACTTTTACCCACTAAAAATAATTGTCTAAAAATTTCTTTTTATCCTTCCAACATTCTACCATCCAATACCTGCAAAATAAAAAAAGAATCATGGAATTTGGTTTAGAAGTAAGAAAGTTATGAATTTTTGAAAATTACTGCCAAAACGGCATTATTCTGAATTTCGCTGTCGAACTTCAAAAAATTCTGGAGCTCATACCGATGTGAATTCGATCTAAGTCCTGGAACAAAAGTTGTTCAGCATGTCCATCTACGCAACATACTGGAAGGAAATTTTTTTTTCAACGTCATTTACTTGTAAACCCAGTACGGGCATATAGGGTAATTTCAGGTAACTTTTACCCACTAAAAATAATTGTCTAAAAATTTCTTTTTATCCTTCCAACATTCTACCATCCAATACCTGCAAAATAAAAAAATAATCATGAAATTTGGTACAGAGATAAGGAAGATATGATTTTTTGAAGATTTTCTATCAAAACGGCATTATGCTGAATTTGATCGTCGCACTCCAAAAAATTCTGGAGCCCCAACGGTAATGAATCCAGGGTTAGTCCTGGAAGGAAAGTTGTTCATCATATCCATCTACGCAACATACTGAGAGGGCGAATTTTTTCCAACGTCATTTACTCGTAAACCCAGTACGGGTATATAGGGTATCTTTGGGTAACTTTTACCCATCAAAATGAATTTTTTTTAATTTTATTTTTATTTTTTCCGTATTCTCCTTGACAAGATCTACCAAATAAAAAAATAATCATGAAATTCCATTAGAAATATAGGAAGATATGATTTTTTGAAAATTTCTGTCAAAATGGCACTTTGCAATAATTGGTCGTCACACTTCTAAAAATTCTGGAGCCCTAACGGTAATGAATCCGAGGTCGGTCCTGAAATAAAAGTTGTTCAGCATGTCATTCTGCACAACATACTGAAAGGACAGATTTTTCCGACGTCATTTACGCGTAAACCCAGTACGGATCGAAAAGTCCGTAATCGTGACGCAAAAAATGCGCATTTCTGCAGAAATTGGTATTCAAAATTTTTTTTATTTTATTGTCTGATAATCTAGAGACTAGATGCTGTCGAATAAAAAAAGAATCATGAAATTTGGTTCAGGAATAAGAAAGTTATGAATTTTTGGACATTTTCTTAGATGTCAAAAATTTGCTTCCCCAAAAACAGGTGGTTTTCTGGGTATGGGCAATTGGTTTCGACCCAAGAGTTATACCAAACAAAACCTTAACGTACGGAGAGTACGATGCAAAAAACCGTACCCAATTTGGATGAAAAATAAAAAAATTATTCAAAAAATAAAATAGGGAGATAAACTTGAAACGCCCTGTACTTAAGAAACTTAAACATTTCTTGTTACCTTATTTAGAATTAGAAAAAAACCATACGCTTTCAATTTATGTAAAATTTTTAGATCTATTTTTAGTTTACTAAAATGTTTAACTATTTTAGAAACTATTCCTGGCTCATAGAATTGAAAGGGGAACTAGTGCACTCTATTGTCTCCCGAAAGTTTCTAGAATTAGTTCCCAAAATTGAAACCTACTCGCAGAAAGAAAGTAGATGCTTTATCTAATTACCCCCTGCAAATTCAAAATTCTAGCTTTCTTTTCCCGTTTGCGTTATTTCTCCCCGGAAGCAAAATTCGATGAAATCCCTCGAAATTCGTGCAAAATAGAGCAAAAAGTCATCATTCGCGATGAAAAATTCACGCGTTTTAATGCTTACCTCACTTATTTTTTCGAGTTTCGCAGAAAAAAGTGCAGCAAGTTTTTTGCACGCTCTGATAAACAGCTTTCAATTGGCGGAGAGTTTTTGAAACTACGGCATTTCTTGGTCTAGACTTTGACGAGATAACATTAAAATTATATATAGGAAGAAAAATTTGCGTAATCGTATAAATTTAAATAGTTCAAAAATTAGCATACATTATTTTTACTTACTTTTACTGGTGAGGGATAGTAAAAATTAGATTAAAATTTAGAATATGCATTTTTTCTTCGATAATTCTAATTCTAAGAAGATGAAGCAAATTTCATAAAGCACCTCTTCTTTCTGTTGCCTGAATCGAGTGTTCAGCACGGACACTCGCATCGAGGAGAGGGTGTCTGTGGGAGTGTAGCTAAGAAACTCGTATCGCTCCAGAAGTGACGACGAGGATGGTCTAGTAGTATCGCACCAGGATGACATTTTTTGCAAAAACGCGCAAACGCCCGGTAAAATTTTAAAGTTCAAATAGAGTAAATCGGCTATGATGGAATAGAAATTTTAGAGAATAATAAAAAATATGGTTTCGAATTGCTGTTCAATAAATTGCTTTTCGAATGTGAAATTTAATCGAAATTGGTGTATTTCAGAGGGTGAAAAAAGAAACAGAGAAAAATTGCGAAATAGCGCTGAAAGGCATAGAAGCAAAGAAATAAAAACAACATGCCCATAGATGTCAGATACAGAAAAAGCGACCGGGGTGTTGAAAATTAGAGATAAAAGCATTTGAAGAGAGGAAAGGACGCAGAATTTTCAGGAGGTTACCAAAGCAAAAAGTATGATTTATCACAATTGCATCATCAGAATTTTAGATTCGGAAAAAATGTGTCGACAATTGTTTTCAAACATGACAACTTCTACTTCAAAGTATTATTCATCAAAGGCGTTTCAATGAAAAATCGAGAAAATCGATCACTTTAGGCTAAAAATAAAATGAATTCAAAAGAGTTTCTGGGAAAAATCATAAAATGATGATTTGATCAGAACGTAGAACATATTGGAATGATATCATGAAAATCTGGAGGTGATTTATAAAGATACGGCAAAATCTGGACCGAGATAAATAATGAGGCCTGAGAAATTGTAGGATCTAATTTTTACGGGAAATCGCCAGCAAAACATCCTTTCTAATGCAGCAATTAGGAGGAAAAGGTTAAGTTACAAGGTTAGAAGTGTGGCTAAAATTGCCCAAAATGAGCAGAGTCTAAGCCGAATCAATATTTCATTTTTTCGAGAATTTTAAAGTTTTTTTTGTAATCAAGTAAAGTTTACTGTCAGAACTTTAAAAAAATCCAAAATATCTGTAATAATGAAACTTCTGAAACATATATGATAGATTTGAAAACAATTTAATATGCCATCGCAAAAATATCAAATTTCAATTTTCCTATCAAAGCATATTCTCTTTCTCTCTAGCACTTTTTGCCAAAAATATAATCATCAAAATGAAAGCTCCCAGCGAAAGCTATTTTTTGTTAGGACACTCATAGAATATTTGATGATAGAGAATGTGTGTGTGTGTGTGTGTGTCAAAGTATATATTCAAAACGAGAGAAAAAGAAACAGACAATGAACAAATAGTATAGAAGAATAATATAAAAAGAAATATAGTTAAAGACAAGGCGGGAAATAAAACAAAATGAACAGATAATATGATTAGAGAGACAACACTCGACCATCCCTCTCTCTAGCTTATGAAATAAGCTTGTCTTTCTGTGTCTAGAGGCGAAATAACGAATGACTCATTGAAAAATCCGAGAGGTGCAGAGAAACATACACCTAGCTCTGAGTTTCCCTAATTAGACTTGAGTAAATCTAACTTGAAAATTTAGGGTACTTGAATTATGCTTTTGCTATTTTTCAAAACAAACTTTTTAAAAAATCGAACATTTTCTGCCGGAAAATTCGAAATATGAGAAGCGCCTGGGTAAATTTACCTAAAGAATATGAAACCTAAAATCTGGCCCCGATATTTTGCAGAAACAATGAAACCTATTGTGGGCGGTGAGCAAATGTAATTTTGAATTTCGAAGAGAGCCGAAAATGGGCCGAACTGGAAATAAAACTTCAAAAATCCGGGATCCGAAAATCGGTTTACCTAAAAGAATTACCTAGAATTGACTCTACCTAGGCAAATATAAGTTTCATCTCACCTAAGAGTCTAATCGAAAAATTATCTACTTAGGATAAGAATAATTTAGGAAGTTCAACCTATTCCAAGACTTTTATCATGACTTAGAAGCTTTTCAAGTACATTTTATCAGAAATAGGAATTTTCAAAGTTTTGAAAGTTCTTGCAGAAGCTAATTTTGAGAAGCAATTTTGCTCTAAACTCCAGAAACAATAGATGTTATGTTCAAAATTTTGCGAAAAGTTTTCCAAGTAGAGTAATTGCAAGTAATTAGCTTTTCTTCTTTCGACAAAATGTAAAAGTTAGACGTGAAAATATGTCTCGCCCTTTTGATTCAGTTCGATGAAAAGGTGAATACAATGAAAGAACATTTGTCGAGCATTTTCGAGAACGCCCATTATGATTTTGGAAATTATTCCACTAGGCTTTCCGGCTCTATTCTTCAGCGCGTATTTAGAGAAGGTAATTAATTTCTAACATTTAACTATTGTTACTCTGTATCTTTCGGTATGATTCAGCACATGCGTTTGATGAAAAGACGCAGTGTAAAAAGAAATACTATTTGTGTTAAAGGATCAGCAATTTAGGAAAGAAAGTGCTCGAAAAAACTGAACCTTTGTTATTTCTCAGGAAAAAGTCGGGCAAAATTGTTCCTTAGATAAAGCAATTAGGCCATAGGGATGTGAAAAGTTAGAGTTAATCCTAAATCTAAAATACACAGTCCTGAATATCCTAACTTAAGGATTTCTAACATCAAGGTAACAGAATTCTCAATATTCTATATTTCAGCATTTTAAAATTATTTTTAGCTTTTTAGAACTATATTGATCTTCGAACACTTTTCAAATACTCGAAGATTTTCTGAAACATGTGTGTAATGATGAAAGATAATGGAATAATGCAAATCAAGAGTAAATTCGAAAGAAATCATTTTTAGAAATAGGAAAAAATATTCCTCGACCTAAATCGAAATTAAGAATTCTTTAGGAGTGAGAAAAGAACTTCTAGCTTCATCAATGAGTCAAACGGCCTGTGAGATCTAGCGATATTTTCATCTTTTGAAAATTCGCTCCTTTAGAAAAAATGTGTGAAAAAGAAAAACAAAAATAAAGGAGAAAATAAAATGGGGCGGGGTTGAAATTGTAGTGGAAACTGAAAAACTACCTATAGATTTCTTAGAATCTAAAAGAAAATCTTTTCTGTTAAATGCAAATTTTTGTAGACATAAGAATGATAAAATTCAGGAATTGAAGGAGAGACTTTCGAGAATACATCAATGAAACTTTAGGTACTCTAGGCGTTTTTCCGATCGCAACATAAATTTGTCTGCTCTTCAAAATGAAGCCGTTGTTTTTTCATGCGCATTTCCGTATTTGAAAATGCAAATTCGAGGCGACGGCAAAAAATTCAACCGAATTTTCCGAGAAACTCCAATTTGATTTAGGATTTGTGGATTAATGCTTTAAACATAAATTTTAGGTTAGATTATTATTAAGTTATGATAAGTTATTGAATTAGCAGGAAATTTATGATTGTCAAGATGTCTCTATGACATATTTTTGTTCGAAATGATCGAGTTTAGCTCGTTTAATTCCAAATATTTTTAAAATAAAAAAATCACCTTTTTGATAAGTTGGTTTCCTCTCAGATGATGGAACAAGTTCAGTTGTGGAGTATCTGTCATAATCTTGACTTTCGTAGATCTTCCAAAATTATCGAGAGTTCAACTTCAAGTATCGTCTAAAATTATTATTATCTTTTAACCAAGAAATTTCGAAATTAGTCAAATCTCGAACTAAATTCCGGCATTAATCAAATTATCAAAATTAAAGAGAAGAGATAAAACTCTCAAAATAGTGCTTATTTTGAATTAATTAGCGACAGACGTCAACGGCAGAAAAAGAGTTGGTTTTGAGAAATTAGACAAAGAAATAACAATTAGCGGCGAATCTCGACTTACACATGAGGAAAATCTCGATCCGAATGAGACAAAGTCACGCTAGAGCTCGGAAAAAGTTCAAATTTCCAGAACTTCGTAATGAGTCAAATTAGCTGATTCAAATATGCATCAGAAATCAGTAAATAGGAAATCCTACCATGACACCTTGATAACTTCGTACTTCGCAAAACTAGAAGAACTACTTCTTTCTAAATATGTTTTTTTTTTTTTTAAGTTGATTTTTCTCTTGCAAAGTAGTACGTATAATTTTTCTCAGTATTCAAACTATAGTTTAAACATGCTTCGTTTATCTGCCTAAAATCTATGATAAAAGGTAGAAAAAACAAACTTTGAAACAAACAAATCAAAGAGAAAAAGAAGCAGACTTCAAATTTGAAATAGCAAAGAAAAAATGAAACTTGAGTCGATGATGCACATCAAATTCAACGCGATGTGAGCACCCTGGAGATTTTCGATAAAAGTCGAGCAAATTCACCATAATGTTTGAAAATAGGTAAGGACTCTGAGAAAATAGGCAAATTTTCAGAAAGGTATTCAGGATTCAGAATTTTTTAGATCTGAGTAAAATTTTTTTGTAGATCTTAGCTCAGGTAGATAGCATTTCTTAAAGGAATTAGACAACAATTTGAAAAAAATAGACAAGGGTTTTGGATAAAAATTTATCACTTACAATTTTTTACCGAAGCAACACTTGCAATATTTTTTTCTTAAAAGAATGTAAATTTCAACAAAAAAAAAGATATAAACTCCGACAAATAATCTTGAAAGTGCGTAAATGTTTTGGCACATTAAAATTCGCTGGAAGTTGAAGAAACTTTTAGCGACCACGTTCACGGAATAAAATTTGAAATTCTGATTTAAGCGATCATGAAAAATTCACGCAATTCTTTAAAGTTCTGTTTGCTTAAAAATAAGTTATTCTAAAACTCAACTTCGTAATTAAATTGGGAAAAGCTCTAATGCAAAATGAGAAGATAATAAAATGTGATTTTTGGATATGGAGATTTATTCTGAAAAAAAAACTTGTCGATTTTCTTAATTCGATACAGGTAAATTTAGACAAAAATCTCCCTGAAAAACTTGCTAACATGCCACAAATTTTTCCGCACTCAAAATAGCCCGACAAGTCTGCTAAAAGTCGCCAAAATAGAGCAAGCGCATATATTGAAAATTGCTCCCGAGAAATACCCGGAAAATATCAATTTTCGGGAAGCGAAAAATTCCCCTCTGTCTACCTAAAATATTCTCGTCCTATCAAAAGTCGGATCGTTAAAAACTTTATCAATTAAATCTTTACGCATTTTTTATAGTTTTTGAACCTAATAAAATTAACATCTATAATTTCGACATTTTAAATCTTCATTGGAAGATTGTTTGGTTTATTTTAAATTTCTTAAGTAAAAAGTCTAAATTTACAAAAAAAAAAATTGATAAAGTCGCGTTGAATTCTATTTTCACTTGCAAAACCCAAGATTTGTGTAGGATGTTTCATAGACTTTCAAAGACAAATGAGGCTAATTTGAATCTTCGCTTTAAGAGCTACAAAATGCGACTTTCATAATGAAAGGCAGCAGAGAATATCCAAATAAATAAACACTCTCATTCTATGAATTCCTATATAACCCATTTTCAGATACATTTAGAGAAACTCGAAAAATGTAGGCGGTGCAATTTTTAAATGGCCTGAAACTTAGCATGACAATTATATTTTTGGTTATCCATTCACAATTAAGCTGATCTTCATTGGCGATATTGTAAATTCAGGTACACTTTTTAGCCTGCACACAATTTTTTTAATAAAATTTCAAAAGAATCGGAAAATTTTGGCGAAGAATTGTCCTATTCATCGAGAAATTATCATCCTTTTCAGAAATTGTGATTGCGGGAAAACGTCTGAAATGTAAATGCTCGGTAATCACTTAGATATCAGACGAAATGTTCAAGTAATACAATTTTTTGGAAAAAATATGGAATTACTTGAGATAACTTCTATAAACTTTTCAAAAATAAAGGTCTGAGATTAGATTTTTGCAAAATTAAGAAATTAGACTCCGACCACTCGACTAAGCGGGCATAATAAATGAAGCGTCCGATGATGAGCTATATTCTAAAGGCGAAATGGCCCTGAAGAGAAGAAATAAAAAGGAGATAAATAAAAATAAAGCTGCTCTAAAGCGGGCTTAGCATCAGGACCTGCATAAATAAATTAAAATCGAAAGTTCCGGAAAATTTAGTGGCGCGTCTTACCTAAGGGATTCTAAACCTTGGGATTTTAAGAGTGCAAGCGAATGGAAAGATTTTAATTTAAATTTTTAAATCAATAATTTTAGCTTGATTATAAGATACATGAAGATCGAGCTTTCCAATAAAGAAAATCAAATTTTAAATGATACTTTAAATAATATGTGCATCTTTAGTTTAGTTAAATTTATGAATGTCGTCTTTGAAGCCTAAAAGTTCTATTTTTATCGAGAATTAAGAGCGTAGAACTAAGATTATACAACTTTTTCCCATGTAAAACCACGATTTTCTTCTATAAACTCGCTCACTCGGGAAATTGGAAAGCACGAGTTGGGTGAAAAATTGCGGCCATATGGAAAAGTTTAATTTTCAACAAATGTGACCATTCTAACGCGAAAAGTGGATAATTTCAGAGGTGGATGTTTTTCTAGGAAGGGAGTCAGAAATTTCATTCTTACACATTTGCTATCCCGAAATAAAAACTAATTGAAAATTTGAATCATTTTAATTCATTTTGAACTCTAATAAAGCCAGATTCCTCCCTCTTTTCTTTGCGATTCTATTTTGCAACAAAAAACCCGACCAAGTTGCATATCTTATGCTGAGAAAATGCTATGTTTTTCGAGTGAGAAAATACGACGACAACAACAGAAAAACGGCCGATGTTCGTTGTATTTTATGAGGTATGAGATACTTGGAATGATTATCGAATATTCCAGTCAGTTTTTCGTATTTATGTTTCATCATTAGACTAGTCATTTCGAGGTATTGCTCGTGAAAGTAACGAAGCAGAACGCCTGAATAAGCTTTCGATAAGACATACATCACAAATCGCAGAATAAAAAACACATTCCTTGGAAAAATCAATGAAATTATTTTTAGACAAGAAATTAATCAAATTTTCGGCTAAAACACGAAAATCGAGTATTGTGATTGTTTACTCATTTTTTGCGTCAAAAAACTATAATAATCGAATGAGACAGAGAATACGAGATGACAACAAACCTAGCGAGTTATGTAAATGGAGCCTAATTTGGGTAGCTTTAGGCCATATGATTAGAGAATGAGGGAAAATGAGGGAGTCGAGAGAAGGCAGAAAGCAAAACTGTTTGGGATACGAAGGAGAACTCTCGGAAAAAATGGCGCGAATAAGGCAAGTTAATTATCACACACTGCACTGCCAGATATAAGAGAGAGATTATGCCGAGTTTAGAGAGTGCAAAGAAGCATGAAAAAGAATAAAATAAAATTCACAAAGTGAGTGGAGCCGCACCAAATTGCAATGAAATTGGACACATCTCCAGAAAAAGATGACAGAAAACTCGAAAATAGAAAAGATAAATTAGAGAATTCAGGGAAAAATCAGGATAAAACTACCCGATTCAGTTGAAATTGGCACATACAAACTCTCATTTGCAAGCGCGGAAAATTTGCCGAAATTAGGAGGGCTAGAAAAGTCCTGAAATTCTGCAAAAACAAAGAGAGCAATTGTCGTATTAAGACGCATTCTTTGAATAACCCGAACAAAATATAAAGAGTAGCCGGACAACTGCAAAAGTGTCCCGGATCCTAACCAAACTTATATGGTGGATACACCCATAGACCCTAATCACAAAAATGGAAGACCAGGCCCCGCCCCCTAAAGTGGGCGAAGCTAGATGGGGATCAAAGTTGAGCATTTTCACGATTTGACTGTCAAGGGGAGGTACAAAGAAAACTTTTTTGCTATAAAAGATTTTCGAAAAATTTTAAAAAAGGATGAACATGGCCATGGAATGTACTTTGTAAAAATAAATTGGCTTAGGAGGGTCAACCACTTGCTGTACTTGATAGAAATGGACTCGAATATTACTCTCCAGTCAATTTTGAGTCGATTGATACCCATTTTGGTATAGTGTCACTCGGGTACCATATGGGTGGTATACCATGGACCCATATGGATAACATGGTAAAGTGGTAGCACGGTACTCTAGGAAGCAAAAATGAAGTATTGCCCTTCAAACTGCTATATTCCGAAAAGATTTTCCGAATTCGTTTGATTTTACAAAAGTTATGAGTTTTTGAAAAGTGATGTAAAATACAAAAATTTCTTTGTACCATCTGCCGGTCATTTTAGCGTCAAAATCGCGATTTGCAAATTAGCATAACTCTTCCCGCTTGTGGGAGATAGGACCTAACTTTTCGATTTTTATGAGTAGGGTCCATAGGGGTATCCAACCATATAACCTCTTTTGGGCTTCGAAGACTTTGTGTACCTGTGCCAAGGTACCCATACTTTTGTCTGATTCTTACAAACAATATCTCTTAAGAGCTCATTTTTGGCATCTTCCAATGTGCGAAAGGCTTTATTGACCACCAAATTAATTCGATTATTTTTCCTCGAAATTAGAACATTTTACATTTTACTTGCAATGATTTGACTTCATATCGTATATTAGAAAATTCGTATTTTCGAATACCGAAAAACTAAGTCTGATAACGAATTTGATAAATGACTTGGATTTATTTATCGTTGGTTTTTGAAATTCTGATCTATTTTATAATCCTGGCAAAATGTAATCCTTTCCTGACATTACTCACGAATAAATTTACCATTTACTAGCAATAAGCTTGAGATCTTCATTGCACAATACTCGGGATTGTTTTTAAAAATATTCTTCTGGTTATTATTCGAAATCTTTTCATCCATTTTGACGATTTGAATTGTTTTCCTTCAAAAATTTGCAGCTAAAATGCAAAAATCCATCATTCATTTTCGCCAGCATTTCGCGTCGCCGTGCGATCTACCCTCCCCAGTTCTTTCGTCTGACGAAAGTGCTCCCTAGGTCTGCATGTTGATAAATTGCTTCGATATGTTCTAGTCAAAAAATACATATTATAACGCTCATATAATTTACATATCTATCATTTCCATGCTTAAATAAACTAGCTATTCTACTTTATGGCAATGATCATGAATTATTTCGATAAATTGTTTCACATTTTCACATATATTGAAAGTCTGTACCTAGTATAGTTTCTCCACTTCAAGTTGAATAATGTGAGACGTTTCTAGAACCAATCAAGCTATCTGATCTTTCATCATTAATACACTATCAGAAAATTTTAACTATATTTTAACGCAGTAATAGATTGAAAATAAATGTGTTGCCATAAGTATAAATCTGACAAAACTTCATTTCTTTCCATGAACGAATGTAAATCTACGCCTTATCAAATATCTCTCAGAATTATTTTCTAGAATTTCCTTCCTTGAAATGTGATTTCTCGAACCTTATGATCATTCAAAATACTTCCTCCTTTGAATACCTATTTTAGAGATAGATAAATCATGACGTACGTTCTGATAGATCCGGAATTTCTAGCCTTCCAAATTTGGCATTATGTTCAAAGCTCTCTGGGTATGATCTTCAATGGGATATTAAGTAAGTTTAAAAAATTTTGAACATTCTGAAATCAACGCAAAAACAATGTCAATGTATTGTCCGGACTATTAATAATTAGAAAACAAATCCAAATTTTTCAGTATATCTCTGCCTCTTCAAAACTCCCTCTGTCATTCGTACCTATGCAGTTTTGCTTCTGAACTTCACAATGACTGATTTTTGTGCTTGTGCTATGGATTGGTTTGATCACACGAGGTTATTTTTTATTTTTAAGGAGAATTTGAAGTCACTTTCTATTATCCAAAAGCTGATCATCATAATTTCACTGTCTCTGCTTTCAGAATCATCAGCGCTGGACGGATCACCGCATTCATTTATTATGGTCCCTGTATTTATTTTGGAGAAGTTGTTTGCTACACTTGTCACAGCATCATGCTTCACCTATTAGCTCACACTTTATATTCGCTACTATTATCATTTGCCTATCGATATTATATCTTATTTCATCCAACTCCTAAGCGAATCTATTTGATATTGATAATCATGGTTATTTACATTCCGAGTGGATTTCAATGGGTAAAATTTCAGACTATAAAAAAGAAATAAAAATCTCAAGAATAAGTGATTTTCCGAAGAAAAACGTTTTGATTAGAGATTTTCAGATAACTTACCTATTCGCCAACGACGATCAAAATCTAGTAATATCCGCATTGGAAAGGAAATTCCCTGATTATGACTTCATAAACCAAACTGTAGCTGGGACTGTGGATTGCTTGAAATTTTCATCGATACTTACTAATCTGCACATGGTAAATATTAAAGTAAATCGCCCAAATATTTCCTATTCTAGACACTTCCCGTCACTCCAATTTATATAGCGATTCTTATACTTCGATACAAAATTTTATCGAAATTAAAAGAAGCTTCCGGCGCCATGTCACGAAATACACAGAATATGCATAAGCACTTGTTAATGGTAAATCTAATACCCTTTAAAATATTAACACAAATTTTAGGCGCTAACCTGGCAGGCAATTCTACCTTGTTTCTTCCTTATTGCAGTTGTCTCATATGCCTTGGGTCAATTAGGTTTGGAATTAAATTTAGAAATAAATGTGTAAATGTGATTTTAAGATATCTATCACAATCCTACTCTACAATATCTCGTTTTCCCGGTTGTAGGTATTATTCCAGCTACATCCCCACTTGTGTCATTATTTTATGTTAGGTAAGATTATTATTTAAAGGCTTAATTAGTTTTCAATTGACAAAATCTAGACCGTATCGGAAAATCATCGCTTTGTGGTTCTTCAGCTGTCAATCGAAGGATGAACAAAGAATTAAACCGAGTGTATCTATCGTTTCGAGTAATGAGATTCAAACTGGGAATAGTCTGACAAAATGGTCATGAAATAAATAATATTGTCAGACCTAGTCATAACTTATGTAAAATTGTCAGTAAAAACCCCCTTATGTATCGTTTCTTTTAAAAAATTCTGTTTTGAGAAACCACTACCCTAAAATTTTACGTTCCGGCTTAAAGTCTGTCTAGATTGGAATGTAATGCGATCTTTCATAGTCTCGAAATAAATAGTCATTCTTTCAAGGTTGTTATTCGCATATGCACGATATTAAGAGTAAATGTCAGGATTATTCAGTGGTGCGGAACAGGGCTCCGTCGATTTGGCTGATTTTCACATATCTAGTAGCTTTTCACGCTGATTCTCATGGTGATAACCGTTTTTCAAAAATCGATTACTGTAGCTTAAAGTTTTGACAGACCCAACCTCAGGAAAAAGTTCATAAGGGTCTCTGACGATAGTCCTCCCTGGGACTGGAACAGAACGATAAATTCAAAGAGTTAAAAGTCAGCGAAATCATTCTCTCAGGGATGCTTGCGCTATAGAAGTATTGAGCATCGAAGAGGAAGCATCCCTGGTATCAACCCCGAATTTATTATTTTCCGAAGATTAATAATGTTTTCATTTTCCAACGATACAAATTTCTGCATTTCCACGTCCTATTTTTTCTCGCCCTTTCCGCGACTTCGTGTTCATGCAATGTCGAGTAATCCGTCGGGTGATTGATTTGCATTTTCATCGGGACTTTCGTCGCTCTCTCTTCACTTCGGACTTGCCAGCCTCTGTGCGCATCTATCAATTCTATCAATTTACCCGGTTTTCCAGCCATTGTTATTCAGTCTGTGACTTTCCAACTTTCGATTTCTATTTCGATTTCATTTTTCGCCGCTATAAACTCGAATTCAATGATCCGTTCTTTCTACTCGAGATCCTACTCGGAGTCGTCCGGAAACTCGCCGCCTCAACGACAAACTATAGCGTTCTCGTACAGTTGGACGACGAAAGTTAGGAAGAGAAATCTGTTTCCAATGATTGCGAAAGTTTTCAATCTTGAGAAATGCAGAAAATGTGCGGTGTCACAATTGAAGACAGCGATAATGTTATTCTCTTGTGGCTATCGAACATTTCTCAACAATGTCTTCGCTAAAATTGTACAAACTCAGCATTAATTCTCGTTGAACCATGTCTAACTTACTTATAATATGAAGTTTGTCTCAAAATATCGGTTGTAGCACCAACTTTTCTCTAGCACTAATATATTGATGTCGAGTTTTGTTAGGTCAACGTGCGTACGATTTCATCCGACGAGTCGACGATTTTGATCATCTCGCCGAAGTTCGCCACCGTCCACGACCACGTCTCATTTCAGTGGAGCGTGAAGATCCACGGCACGAGCGGGTTGAAGGACGAGGAGGGCGAGGAGGAAGGCACTCAGTGCGATTACGTCGCCGTCGAGCTCTACCTGGTCGATGGGCCCGTTAGTCAGGTAAATTAGGCCTATTTTGAGCAATAATTGCGTTCCTTCTACGTCCTCCATCTAATCTGGCACTTCTCTTGCATAATTTATTCACATTCCGAGTAAGTTTCTAATTTCTCATTCATTTTACAAGCATTTTTGGCCAATTCTTCAATTTCCTATCTTACTATAAATTTGCTTATATTCCCATCGAACCAAGAATTTTTCGACCTAACCAGCAAATTTCCTAGGTCCACGTCCGAGCGACGGTCTCAATCCGCGAGATGGAGGGTAGCACCGATGACGTCGTGCAGCAGAGTCAGAATTGCTAAAAAAAATCCCCGATTTACACTCCGAAAATTCAGGCAAAGCAATCAAAATGTATCGTGGTAGAGGCTGTGAAATTGTGGACAGACAAAATAGTCGCATATCCAAGTATATCCAGGTAAATCTCCGGGGGGAAAACACGCGCTTTCTTCTAATTTTACGGCTTCTTCAAAGATTCGGATTGCTCTTCTTTGCCGCATTTCCTTCAAAAGCGTTCAAACCAACCCAAATCTGCTCCATGTCAAAATTGCCCTCTAAATTCCAGGAGAACGTCAATAAAGTCATCCACATCGCCGTAGTGGTGCGTATGGACGCTAAACTATTCGATCCGTTCACGTATTTGGACAACGTTTCACCAACTCCGCACAAGTCGTTTCTGACCGATAACTACAATGCTCGGGTGAACAGTCAAGTCTGGAGACGCAAAAGTCGACGGTAATTCGAAATCTGGTGAAGTTTCCCTCCCAAGTGTTGAGAGGAGTTTACTGAATCTTCACAAGGGTTGAGAGTAATTTATACCACAAAAAGAGTGGCCTGTGATAAAATTGCGAAATGACTCGCATTTTGGTACAAATCATCTCAATTGCGATATAAATTTACTTCAAACCTCCTCTAAATCATACAACTATCTGATTCAGACGTACCCAACCCAACATCACCGTTTGTCCTAAGAAAGAGTATTCCTATTACGAGAAGAAGTTTGAACAAGTCATGGAAGAGGAGCGAGAACGGGTGCGTATGACTTTCTGAATTCGTCATCAAGTGATCATTGCCGTCGTCGTCTATTTTTGTGATTGGACTAGAGAATTAGAGAGTGTAGGGAAGAGGGACGGTGCTTACAGGTACCGAGAATTATACGTTATCTATCCTATCTGTAAAATACTTACTTGTGAGCATCCCTGAGGAGAAGGAAAATAATCCGACGACAGATACAAGATGCTGAAGAATATGATCGGTGTCAATCGAGTTTGCACAAAAATGGGCGGGGCCTAGTTTAGGTGAACGCGGAGCGCAGGAAACGCTTGGATTCGACTGAGCGAAGGGACAGTGGCCGGAGAGGATCGCTGAAGGAAATGGTCGAACATCAGAAGGACCTGCCCAAACACAGTCATGAGCATTGCTTCAAAAAGGCATATTTTATGAAAATATCGATTTTTGTTGTAATTCCTAAAAACATGATCAATCTAAATAATTTACATCTCGAGCATGACTGCTCAAGTGTGTCAAAAATCTGTACCTGCACCAGTATTAACTATGAACAAGTACAGATTTCCCGTATCTGTACACTTGCAACCTTCTATAGCTATAGAAAATTTTGTACCTGCCTGTGCCTAACCTGTGAGCAGTCTTACCCTAAAGCACTTTATTTTTAAATAATAATCATATTCAGCTCCTCATAACTTGTTGCGAATCGTGCGAGAAGCGTCGTGCCTCACTGATGAGCGAATCGCATCATAAAAGCGACGAATCTGAGGAAGTTAATAGCGAAGTGGGTGAATTTGAAAAATCGATTCTCCGAGAAAAAATCGGTATTTATTGTTTTAGGCTGATGACGAAAGTCTTGCCGACGAGGAAGAGGAGCGTCATTTTGAATGCGCCGACAGCGGCAAGGAACATGTTCATGATGTAATATATTTAATTGGCTAGCTAACTCTAATTGTATCAATTAACTATTTTATTGGTTCAAGTAAATTACTTAATTGGAGTAATTATCGTTGTTTAGTTGCTAGCCAACATGTACTTCAACAAGATCTTACTTCCGCAGATGGAATTTGTCGAAGATTTCGTCGACTTTTTGATCGACGCGGAATTGAACGATTTGCCGGTGTTAAAGAGGGCCTGTGAGCGGTATCTTTGCGGCGAGTTAAACTCGGTATTTATTTAGTTTGCGGTTTCTTGGGATGTCCATTCAATTAATCTAATACCCTTTTGAAAAGTTCATCTATTTTGGAGACGAAAATGGGTGAATTATCCGAAGAAAAGCCTTTTCATTTTATATTGTGGAGAAGAGGTTTATTTTAGAAAAAAGACCTCCCGACCTCGTTATTACTCGATCTGCTCTTTATTTCGGCCGTATTCAATCTGAACGTGATGAAATCGATGACCATTTCCGAGATTTCCTACCGAACCGACGAACTGACCGATGTGGACAAATTGTTGGAGCAGGAAGATTACAGGTCGGGGATTTTTATATTATATTTCAAAATTCTGCAAGAATATAACAAAAAGACGCAATATAGCTGACAAATGCTCAACGTAATACCCAATATTCTACTTGGGAATATCAAATCGTCACGAATTTGGCGCAATCTGACCACGTTAATAATCTATAAGTTCACCATGATCACCACTTTAAACCATCTACGAGTTCATCATCCTTTACCTACACTACATTTTTAGCCTAAAATTAGGTTAGTTATATAGGGGGCCGGGAAATTTAATGAACTATTTAAAAAATACAATAAAAAGTGATGATTTTTCCAGAAATATCGACTCTCGGATGCGTACTTTGGCCGATAGAAGCCTGTCCGAATTAATCGAACAGTGCATCGCGTTTCGGGACCAGAGAAATCGCGTCGTTATATTACCGTATATTTTATAATTTATAAAAAAAAATATGATTTTAACAATTATTTTTACAATCTAAAAAAATGGTGGCAGGTTTAGAATAATATTCTTATTGTTACTTATTTTCAAATCATGGACTTTTCAGAAACGACACTAAAACCACGCGTAAAGCGACGGATATCTGATATTTCATTAATCTTGCTTCTAATTTTATCGTAAATTGTTTTTATTGAAATAATTTACAATGAAGTGAAATAAACTAAATTTGAAGTGAAATCAAGGGTACTCGTTTTTTTCTGAAAATGAGAGTTCAAAATTGCATGTTAACCGGACAAAAGTCATGAAAGAATCGAGGTTTGTATCAATTTAGGTTAATCAAAAGTCGAAAATTCCAAATTTTTACAAGCAAAATGTGACTAAATTCATAACAACAAAAAGAACAAAATTGGGAAAAATTATTTCGGAGACGGTCTTGAATAGGGACTATATCTGTTAATTCTCGGCGAAATCATGCTCGACTGACGAGACAGCGAGGGAGAGTTTGTCAAAATTCCTCCTGAAATATTTTTTTTGAAACTTAAAGCTAAAATTGTCTTATCTTTCAATTAATAAAAATTCGAATTTACTAAAAAGGGTCTTATAAACCTACTTCTCCTCAATAGATCCTCCATATGGGAGAGCAGTTTTCGGCCCTCTTCGAGCTTCCTGTCCGTCGACTTCATGGCTTGGATCGTGTCTCTGAGAAATCAAATATTTAGAAATTTTCAAATTAAAAAAAAAAAAACATAAATCTTAGCTACTAAAATAAGATTAAATCAGCCATAATTTTCCTGTAAAAATCAACAGACCACAAATCATAGAAAATTTCAGGTGATCTGCTAAATCGAATATAAAAATTTGAAATTAAATTAAATCAGATAAATATATAAAATTTTAGACTTTAGGTAAATCGACTCATTTAAAAAAAAAAAAGTAAAAATTTGCCAACCTCAAAAAATCGACGGCCGTTTTGCCGGTTTCATTCTGCTTGACGACGGACGCGCCCGATTGGAGCAGGACTTTGGCGATCTCGAAATAGCCCAACTCACACGCCTCCATCAGAGGGGTGATATGCGCGCCCGTCTGAAAAAGTAGTTTTTTTAAAATAAATTTCAAGTTAGTTATAAGAACAAAGTATAAGTCTTTTGATTTTCAATAAATGATAAGATTTTCTTCGATATTCTTTAGAAATCTCGTATTTGCACGTTCGATTTTATGTTTCAAGAATTCCTGTACCTTTCCTACTTTTCAAAACTATCAAATCGGTTGAAGAAATATAATCCATTATAAAAATAAAAAATAAAATAAAATAAGATAATGGAAAGGTTAAGAAAATCACCTCGTTTTCATCATTGGTGAGGCTCTGATCGCTGGCGCAATCGACTCGGGCCTTGTTCTTGAGGAGCAGGACGACAGCTTCCTTGTGTCCGTGAGAAACTGCTTCGCTTAGCGGCGTCCAACCCGCGTTGTCGCGAGCGTTGATGTTGTAGCCCTGGAAAGTAATTAGAGTCAATTACTCTAATTATCTTAGTTAATTACCGCTTCAATTAGCCGTTGAATGGTCCTACAGTCGCCCTCCTTTGCGGCCAAGTGGAGTCGCGTCTCGCCGACAGCGTTTTTTGCCTTGTCCTTGTCCTCCTCGATCTCTTTCTGCTCGGCACGCCTTTCCGCCAATTCTGAAGTTGTTAAAATAATATTTCGAATTTTTTCTTTAGGTTACACTCAAGATATCATAATTATCTCGAAATTTTTAGATGTATATTATTTCCCAAAATGATCGTATTTTTTAAAATTTAGTTCAAGAGTCTTCTTGAAATTTCAGATCAACTTAGGAAAACCTCAAACTTTCTAGAAATTCTTTTCTAATTGATACGATTTTTCACCATGATCAAAACTAAAGAAGCATCGATAAAGAAACAAATCTTGCGAAAGCTACAATAATACTTTCTTTCAACATGCTGTAATCCCCTACCAATACACTTGTCGAGTATCCTATCATCTGTGAGTCTGTCGCAGGGTGTCATCACCTCTTCCTCCTCTCTGTCCTCGTCACTCTCGCTGTCTGACTCGATGTTTTCATCATTATCTTTCCCTGCATCTCTAGCCCTCTTCTCGAGTTGCTCAGCCTTTACAGTTTCTCCTCGATTCCGAGCCACTTTCGCCAGTTCTTTATAAATGTTGACCTGAAAAATATCATTTCTGATTTTGTTTTTAAATTTCATATTTATCCTTTTCATGAACGCTATTTTCACTCCTAACTATATAAACCTCCAAGAAAATGGTCAACAAAAATCTAATTTGCCTAAATCGAAAAAATTAAAGGTAAATCTACTATTTTTACACTAACGGAAACATTTTCTTTTAAATCTGAGAAATAAAAGGAAAATTCGACTTACTTTTAGCCTTTCCAAATTGTCGGTGAGTTTTCCACAAATTTGGCGCATTTCCGCGATGAGGTCCGTGAAATTTTCTCGATTCGCTCGACACTTCACGATAAACATCTCGACCTCGGTTTCCAGCAGCTGCAAATTCGAATTTCATAATACAAAATGATAAATTGAAAAAATCAATAAACTAAACAAATTACCTTAACTTTCCCTTTCTTTAGCGATTTTTCCAGTTCGTACGCCTTTTCGAGGTATTTCAGGGATTCGTCGTAACTGAAAAAGCTTGTTTGAAAAATTTACTATATTAAAATAGCCAAAAACTACTTTCAACATATTTTTATTTCTATAAGAAAAAATCTTTCAAATTTTTCGTAAAAATATTTTTTTAAATCCACCCACTTCTGTACGTCCTTGTGGGTTTCAGCTAGAGAGACGTAGGCAGGCAGTCGCTCCTGGTTGAATTCGCTCAACTCCAACATTTTCTCGTAGTATTCCAAAGCGATCAGGTAGATGTTCTTCCTTCCAGCCCTCAAAAATCACTTAATTAACAAAGGACCAATAAAAGCTCGATAAAAATCATATTTTATGAACATTATAATTTTAAAACCTACGCAAACTCGCAAAAGTCGTCGGCAATCTTCTCACTGATTTTGCGCTTCTTCTCCCGAGACAGAGTCGATGAATTCTCCTCCAAAATGCGGCGACGCTCCATAAAGCGGTACACTAAGAACATAACTTGAGAAAAAATCAAATTGTAAAATTTAGCGAAATAATTGAAAGAAAATAAAAACTAAAAGGAAAAACAAATTTAAAAAAAACACTCACAAACAACTAAACTCCTCTGTAAAATCTCCTTATCAGAATCTGTCAAACCACGCTGATTTTTGCATTTTAAATAGCAGTTCAGCAGCATTTCGAAGGCGTCTTTGAATTTGCGGGCGCCGATTTTGGCCTGGAAAAAATCGAAAATATTTTTTTTAATTAAAAAGTAAGAAAAAATCAGAAGAGAATCATCTATGAGAATTAGAGTAGTTAAAATAAAATTTAAAATACCTGAGCATATTCGGAAAGTGCGGCGATTTTCATTTTTGGCGGGGCGACGGAGTATAACTTTTTCGCGACCGTTTCCAAGTCCTCCCATTGAAAGTCCATCTTAGCGAGCAGCAAATTGTACATCAGTTCGGAATCCGCTTTCCGTCTGAATTTTAATATGTCATAAATATTCGAGATATGTTCCAAAAATGTCCTTTAAAATTGAATTTTCAATACATTTGATCTCAAGGAAATCATACGATAAAATAAAAAATTTGATCATTTGGAAAAAATGGAAAATAAATAAAATTATACTTACTCCGCAAAGGAATAGGCTGAGCTCCAAAATCTTTCTGCTTCTTGCTTCCGACCCAAATTCGCCGCGATTCCTGCCGCTAGACGCTCCTGAAATATTCCAGCTGGCCTTTTAAATTCTATCTTTTTAAAATATGCCCAGAAACTTCATTTCCAAAATTATCCAAGTCATTTTTCCAATTATATATTTTAACATGTCTAGAAACTAGAATTTTTGGTTTCAAAAAATAATATCCTGGCCATTTTCAAGTCCTATGTCCTATCATATGATTAGAGATATTCAGATTTCCCTACCAAATTAGCCCTTCTAGCCGCAGCATCGCCCCCACTTTCGACGGCTTGTTTATCATCGTCCAACTCGGAAGCGTGCTCCTTCAGATACTTGAAGCTCTTGCCGCAGTAGGTTAGGGCCTGAAATTTCAAATTTTTAAACGAGTTTAAAAAAATCGCAAAATTTCACATTTGTTACGAAGAATTGCTATTTTTATGATCAGCTCTTAAAATTATAGAAATCTAAACATATCTTAATTCGAAAATCTGTCGAAAAACTATTTTAAATTTAGTAAAAAACTACCTTACCCAGGAAAAATTAGCACAAATTCAAAATTTCCTACCTTCTCCAGATCAGTCGAATCGTTCGACTGCACCACCCATAGCTTTTCATAGACCCAGGCTACCACGTGGTAAGACAGTTGGATTTGGCTGGCGTTCCGGCTCAGCTGCGCGCTCTTGCAGAAATGCGAGGCGTGCTCCAAAGCCAGGGGGCGGTTTCCTAAATTCGTTATTTTGGGACAAAAACGTGGTAGCTTTTGAAAGCTTTTAAATTAAAAAGAATATTTCGACAGCAAAGTCTTAGAAGCATAAACAGGTTTTTAAACACAATCAGAAGGTTTCTATTATATGAAAGAGAAATTACAGAAACTAGAGAAAAATTCTAAATCCAAAAAGATGTAAAAGTTATGGAGAAGAAAATTTCTATACCTTCTTCAGCGAAAATCTCGCAGAGTCCTCGCTGAGCGTAGGATTCTTCAAAATAGTTCTCCTTTGAAGCGGCTAACTCTGCGGCTGAAATTTGAATTTTAGAAAAGAATAGCTTCAAAAATGAAATTTCGAAGAAAGAAATTGGGAGTATGTTTCAAAAATCTCAATAATCAAGTAGTGTGCTGAGTGGATCTAAAAAAGACTAAATAGATAAAACTAAATTTTTCAACCTTGTTTTCCTTCCATAAGATAAAAAATGCAGAGTTTTATAATTCAAATGGATCTTACAGAAATATAAGAAGGCTGGAATGTTTAACCCTAACGCTAATTTTTCTGTTCTCAACAGAAAAAAATTCAGAGATAGCCTTCTAAGAAAATTAAAGAACTCGAAAAATAACCCTGAGTGTAGTATCCCTTTGCCTTGACGAGTTCGTCATGTTGTCTGCAGTCGTAGCCGAGCTCCGTGAGAATTTCAATTTGCTTTTCGATCTGGCCCCGATCCTGGACAGTTTCCAACTTGCGGAGAAGTTCTGGAAAAAATTGAAATTTGAATTTTTTCCAATATATTTTTATTAAACATTAAAGATTTGAGAAATGAATTTTAGAAAAAAAAAACAAAAAAAAACAATATAAACCTTTCTCAGTGCCACGCATTCGCAATTTCTATCCAAGGTGCCGTAAAATCCTGAGCCTTCGACTTTTCTGAACAATTTCTAAATAAATTTCACCATATCCCAATTAACCAAGTATAATTAACGGTTACAACACCTCATTATCTATCGTTAATTTGCCAGTTATAACATAATAAATCTTTATTCCGTCATTTCAACAAAGCTTCAGACATAAATTATATCGCTTTTCATATCAAAACCTAGACTTTTTGTAGAATTTCTTTCTGAAATGATAAATAATTAGAACAGTACCAAGCCCCTTTCACAGTGATAAAATAAATTTTTGAATTTAATATAACGCAACGACATTCGTGAAAATTACGGTTAAATATGTGTCGTTTCGCTAAAATATCATGAAATGAATAGATAGGAAATTTGAAATGAAACAACTATCAATAAATAATTATCACAATTGCGCTAAAATAGGACAGATTTCGAGTTTGCATAATAGTAAAAAAGAGATTTTAGTTAAATAATCAAACCGGAATTAGATAGAAATTAAAGGATATTGTTATTTTGTATTTTCATCGATAAAAATAGAAATCTCTAGTAGTTCTGTAACTTTCAAACGAACAATTTCCCCATTTTTCATCAAAACATTCTTCATTTTCAATTACAGACCAAGTCATTATTATACGAGCATTTTCACGATCTTTTACCATTCTTGAAAATCGATTTTTTCCTGACAATTTTTATACTAAATTCTTGAAAATATTCAAACATTTTAATTAAAAATCGATTTCGTTTCAAAATTCACATGCCTATTCCATCTTACTGTAATCGTCTTTCATTTCCAAATTACCATAATCCTTTGAATTACCGTAATCCTTACGAATTCAGAATATTCCATGCGTCGTCGTCCCACTCTTTCTTCGGTTTTTCCTCCTTCTTTTTCGCCGCGGCTTCTTTCTTCTTGTTGACGGCCGCTTCGAAAGCAGCGATAGTCGAATTAGTATCATCTTCAATTTATGATTTTTGCAAAAAATACTTCTAGAAATAACAAAAATACCATTAGAAGTAGATCCGAAATCGATTAAGGAGTTGTCTTGAATTTGTGGCTCTTCTTTCTTTTTCGAGCCTTAAAAGAAAAAAATTAATTAATTAATTTAATTAAAAATAACCTCCAGCCAACGGATTAGGCGCTTTTTTGCGTGGTTCAGATGGAGCGAAAGAGTGTTTTCTGAAAAAAAAAACAAATAATCTTCAAATTGTCTAAAAAATCAATTATTTTCGAAAAACACTAAAAACTGTTACTCTTCTTTCGGCGCCTGGAAATCGCTGTCGCTTCCCGTGTAGTTGAAAGTGGGTGGGGCTTGATCGCCTCTGGGCTCGTTCATATCTTCGTAACCACTGTAAGATAAAACTAAACCATTTTAACTTTTTTAAAAAATAAACTTTTATAAAATAAAAAAGGATTTTTTGTCAAAAATCATAAATCACGAATCTTACCCCTTGGGTAGGAGACCACCGAATCCCTGCAGAGAGGGCGACTTGACGAAGGACGAGAGGCCCGTCCAGGATTTCTGCCCGATCTCAGCGGCTTTGCTCGTCATACCTGAGAGGAGCGCGTTGTTTTGAGTCTGAAAATTACATTTTTTCCTTCAAAATGTACAATCAAAGGGATTATTGACTTTCTATTCTTCCACCTATGAATTTTAGTGAAACATACCGTAAAACCACCTCTAGTTGAAGCCCATGGGCTTTTATTTTTAGAGTCCAATTTTCGGAAAAAGTGAAAATTTCAAACAGTCATACTTTTTGATCTGATGTGTCCGTAGAAACTTCGAATCAGAGGTAAACATGCTTTACACAATCTAGAGAATAGTATAAACAACTCTCCAAGATGATTTGAGCTGGGTAATGGGTAGTTTTGCTATTTTTGGGGATAGGCTTCTATTGGAGGTTTTACGGTACTCAAATTTTTGAATATCAAAAGTGTTTTTATCTTAAAATTCGAAAAATTGGGAAAAAAGGAACAAGATGAAAACCTACCACATTTTCAGTGAGTTGAGACGCTTTCTGGGTGGCTTGCATTCCGACGTCCTTGGCGAGATTCGCCGCTTGTGAAGCGCCTTTCGAGAGCATGTTCCAGCCAACAGAAAGAGATCCGAGCGCACCGGCCAGCAAGTCATCATCGTTCCTCGGCGGCATGTCCGGAGTGTTTCCGAAACCCTCGTACCGGCTGCCGGAGTTGCTGAAATTTGGAAACTTCGAAATTCAGAAAAACCTGAGATTTCAAAAATCCACTATATCGCCACCAAACATCTATGAAATTGAAATAAAACAATACTACTTTGTGAAACCTAAACAACTAATAAAACTCACAAATTATTCCCACTCTCGCTATTGTAGCTTCCATCTGCGTAGCTCCCTTGGGAACCCTGGGTATGTCCTCCATAATACGATCCAATCGCACTTTGCTGTGGAGGCTTCGAGGAAGTTGCCTTCGGGGCCACGAACGAAGGAGTGTAATTCCGAGCTGCCGACGTAGACGGCGACCACTCGCGGCCTTCCGCCTCGCAGGAAACCTGCAAATCAAATTTCAGGAATAAGGACAAATTGAGAAATCTTCCACTTTTAGTTTTCCAATTGATTTTTTTTCCGAAATTCAAGCTTCTCATAGAAATGAGATCGTGATTATTCTTGATAAATCTCCTCAAAAACCTGTAAAATAGTAAAAACAACCCACTTTGTCCCTGAAAAGCGCTGCTGCTCTGGAGTTGTACTTTTCCTGCATAGTCCAATTGGGCTTGTAGTCCGGCTGAGACTCTAGAAATTCGCGGAACTTTCTGTTTCCTCCCGCCTTCATTTTCGCCAACTCGAGGTCTTTCCACTTGTCCATCGTCACTGAGCGGACGAAACTGGAAACTTTTATTTTAATTTCAGCATTTTTAATAAGTCGCAAAATGCTAATACACTGTCAGTGAATTCGGTGGTTTCCCTTCAAAACCCAACTATATTATCTTTTTTTTAAATAAAAAAATCACCTCAAATGGACGCCCAGACTGCGGTGCAAGCCGGAGCATTCGAGACAGATCCAGATACCGTACGAAACTGACACCCACTGCGGGTTGTTCGCGCCGCACTCGAAACAGAACTAAAAATTAAAATAAATGCAACTTTTGTAAATATTATTATTTTTAGAGTTTTTTCAGTTTTTGCTTCAATACAAATATTTTAAAACCCACATTATTTTCATCGAGCGGTCGCAGTTCCTTCAACACTCGTCTCGTACGGGGGCTCGCCATTTGAAAATTCTGAAAATTTAATTTAAAAAATAGTCTAAATGCTAATTTATGTAGAAATAAAAAATCTTCAAAATCACATGACAAAACTGAAAATGTTCTTGCAAAGTTCACCTAGCAAATTTGTTGAAAGTCTATTTGAAACCCGGTTGCACTGATCAATCACTACGCCAATAAACTATGGAGATCCTGGAAAATTCATCATTTGTTAACAAAAATGCGCTATTTTAAAAATACAACACCCGAGAAAAAATTGAATAAAACGATATAGAAAATGGTAAGAAATAAAAATTCGGATAGAATGGGACAAGATCGAATTAGTTTTAAATGGGTGCACTTTCCAAAAATTTCAAAGTGACCTATTTTGTAAAAAAAAATATGAGGAAAATCGACGTAACATGAACAACTTGGCAATAAAAGCTGAATAAAAAGAATGCAACGCAAAACGGAGGCAGGGTTTTCACACGGAGTGGGCGGGATCTGTCAGATTTTCAATTTACGAAGATCAAAAAGGAAAAAGATTTTTTTTTTCAATTTTTACAAGATTTAATGAAAGATAGTTTTCTTTTTTCCTTTAATTTTGCATAAAAATTTCAGATAAACATCCTTTTTATACTCGCTGCATATTGCTTAATTTATGAATGGTCCTATGAATTCGATCACTTTTTCTGTCAACTTTCAGAATTTCCAATTATTCGATTCTACGACTTATCAAAATTCTATATTCTTGTGAAATTTAAAGAAAAGAAAAATTAATGCATGTTTTCCCTATTTCCATGCCAATTCATCTTTTTTCTGTCAAAGCATAGAAATCTAAGCTTGGTTAATTTTGTTGCCCTAAATTTATGGCACTATTCAACCACATTTAGGACCCTATGTTTGGTATTTGGTCTTTCATTAAACTATATTAATGACCTATGCTGGCAATAATACTTGAGATCTTCATTCATCGCTGTAAAATCCCTAATCTTATCTTTTAATTGAAACATCAAAGTTAAGACAAATTAATTAAAGATTAGATGATGATTTTAATGAAATTGAAAAAAGTTCTATTGAAAATTGTGGTAACTTGTAATAATCGGTTGTGCCGATTATTCAATTACACAGAGCTAATTTGGTGGTAACCAAATTAGCATATGATATCTTCAGTAGGATATTGGCTGAAGGTATAAATACCTGTGATTTCAGTAGAGAGGTAATTCACCTTCCTCGAGAGTCGCAAGCCCAGGTACATTCGACACTCCGTTCTACCTACTCCCGGACCGGTCCCGGACTACTACATCCTCAACTCTCCACACCCTCTCTCTCTCTCTACCCTCGATCGTTTATCTCGCCCCTAAGGCAATAAACGATTCATCCCGAGATTGTTTGTATTGATTGCTAAACCATATTTGTACATATACAAAAAAAATTATAACAATTTTATTAAAATAGGCGTGGCTTCTCTGCGTCTCTACCTTCCCAGCGCTAAAGAATAGATGGGAAGGGTAACATAGGCCACGCCCCTTGTACTACTCCTTTCTCCCCTTTCTTTGAGACTCATTCTTTTCATCTCCTTTGTAACTTCCAATGTTGAAATAGCAATTTCAACTGAAGTCTAATGTGCTAATTTCCATTCCGAGTCTTATCAAAATGCTAAGCATTTATGCTAATTTTCTCTCAGTTTTGCTAGTATTTCCTATTTTAACTCTGGCATCTTTCGACGAGCTTTTATCGACGCGGTGCCATGCAAATTGCCTTCAGAAATTCGAACTTCAAAGACAGGTACGGTGTCTTGAAAATAGAATATTTAAATTTGTTTGTGCTTTTCATTTTTTAACCCTCCATAAAATTTATCATTCACTGCTCATATTATTGACCTCATAAACCTATCTATCATCTATCATAACATCTAAGTTTTATTACTTCGTCATAAAAAGAGCGACTTGAAATTTTTTATACTCTCAGGCAAAAAGTAGCTGTAATAATATTTAGCTCGGAAATATTGCGATCTAAATTTTCATTTCCTTGAAAATAGCGCTTCATTAGGCTAATAACTCCTCGGATATAATGGAATTATTGAAATCCATTCGGTTTATTCTTGGCATTTTTAGCGATTCGTACATAATTTGAGGGTCCAGTACACTTTATCGAGATTAAAAGAGGGACTTTTTTAAACTCAACAATTTGCTTCGGATTAAACACTAGTTAAGGATTAATAGTACATAAACTTTAAATTAAAATTTCTAATTCTCGGAATTAAGATATCATGTAAAAATAAATTTGAACTTTCTAAAAATTGAAATCTTGGTCAACTTATAAAACTATGAACACGCGAAATTTAAGTTTCGATGCAAAAGTACTCCCGAATTTTTGGGTACCTTTCCCCTCTGATTAACTAGTGTTTCGTTCTCGAGGCTAAAAGTCTGGACGTCCATTTTGTGGGACATCGCAGCAAAATTTCACAGCCAATAATTGAATGCTGCACGCCACCACATTCCATAGAGTAAAAATGGGAGAGCTAGCAATTGTTTGATTATTACTGAGGTGAAATTTTTTGGAAAAGTACTAAAATTTGTCGAAAAGAAATAAATTGTCGTATTTTTATCTGAAAATCTTTAGTTTGCCATTATTTATTTCGGCGCAAGATAAAATCCGGCATAATAAGCTTCAATCTCGTAACCCTATTTATAGAGATGAGCTCACTATTAATTTTGCATAACCTCGGGTTATTGTTCCCGAAATAGCGTTCCATTTTAGGAGAGCTATTTTTCTGTCAGAGAATAACGTTGTTTAGAGATGCAGAGTGCTTGTATTGAGCTACTTTACAGACTTGCGTAACAATAGGGTTGGGGTTTGTAATGCAAATGTGAAATAATGTGCATTGCACTGGACAGTACCATACAAGACAAGGTGTGAGATTTTCGTTCTCTTCCTTTTCTTTCTCTCTTCTCTCTTTTTTATCTCTCTTTTCAATTACATCCCCTTTGTCATATTCCATTCACCAAAATAGAGATCCGAAGAAAAATACCCATAAAGCTCATATCCTTCACGTTTTTGTCAAATACGGGCATGAATGGAGGTGTAAAAAGGGTCTCCTCCCTTTATTTCACACCCATATTTGGTCAGTCGCAAAATAGTACTCCATTAGTAGAGAGCACAAAGAAGGAGAACTTTGCCATGGAAAAGGTAAAAGTAATATATGCCAGCCTATTTTAGATTCCTGTGTTTTACCATGGGATGAGGAATTTCTGCCAATATCTTTGGGAATGAGTACTCTCATCTATGCAAATAATATTCAGAGCTCTTCTCTCGCATTTTATATCCCATTTTATATTCAGTTTTCTTTCTCTAACCTCTTTACTTATCTAACATCTCCTTTATCTATGGTCTTCTTCTGATCCGAACCATATTCGGCTTTTTGTATCAAACGGATTGAGAGGTCAAACGCCGTTACGTAACCGTATTCCACAGAAGAAAAGGGTGCGTAATACCGAAAAAGGAAAGATATTGATGAGCAAAAAGAAAAGAATATAGGTACACCAGAACTTTTCTCTTTAAGAAGGAAAAACGGAAAGATTCTTTTTTCACTTAACATATCTATTCAAAACTTTCTTCCTGGTTTAGATGTTTCGAAAAACTTCTGTACTATGCTACTATTTTCGCTCTTTGAAGTTTTCATCTGGCTCTCTATACTAACAAAAGTCTAGCAAAACCTTTAAAATATGGAAGATTTTGAACCTATTTTTAAAAAATCAGAAAATTTCATTATTTTGCATTAACTTTCTCTGACAAGTGCCAATATCTCAACATCTCACTATCAGGTAGATGGTTGTCAGGATTAGAGATCACTTTATTTCTAGAGAGGGAAGGAAAATATCCACTATCCTGGGGTCACTTTAGCTAGTCTAAATGATTTTCCATTAGACTGAGCCACTTTTTATTGACCCAACAACTGTTGCTTACATTATCTCTGCAGGATAAAATAATATTTATCCGGCGAATTCAAATTCAATGAATAGGGGGTTTTGGGGTTCAAATATCGATTTAGAAAAGGAAATAATTAGGAATCAAAATTAAGTTTAAGGAGAATCTTCTTTTCTTACAAAATACCCATACCGTAATCATCTAAATGCAGTTTTAACGATCATTTTCTCAATCGAGATGTAAGTTTCCCACATAAACTCGACCAGGAGATTTTACGAGTTCCGCTTATTTCGAATCGACGAAAGATTTTATATCAGCGATAAATTTTCATCACTTCTCTAAAACGTTGAATACCTTGGAATTTTCTGATTAGGTAATATTGTACTATAGAAAATAAAAATCTCGATTTTATGAATGAAGATCAGTTCTTTTCTTTCGATAACAATATAAAGTTAGCACATTTCATCATAAAATCGATATTTTCCGAAAGATAAACAATACCGTATCCCTTAAAATAATCTTTTCTTAACAATTTATTTTCCGAACGGATATAGTCCTCGTCTGTCACACGCTTATAACTCTCTGCCTCTAAGTGAGTGTTCGTTCGATCCAACAGGTAGATAAGGGAAATAGCATTGGGATTTGAGAGATTCAGAGGAAGAAGATGAAGAGAGGAAGAATTATTGCTGAAAGATGGCAATCACGATGATTTATTCCCCTATAGGGAGGTTATACAAATCGTATACCTTATCTGTAAACTTTAAGGGTGGGTTTAATTAGTATGAAACAACTGAAGTGGCTTCATTAAATTTATTTTTTTTTAATTCTTCAACTTCTATTTTCTTAAGAAATTGAGATTTCAAACCCCAAATAATCTAGCAAGAAATTCATCTTCAAGGTCTAGGATTTTTTTTATCAATTCTTATAACAAAAATTACAAATCTTCCCTACTCAATAGCATCTTTCCGTGCAATAATTTGCCTTTTTCCTTCCAATAATAACACAATTTTCGAGTTGCATTGGGGATATCGTCCTTGGGACATTAGAATATGGAAAAAAAGATGGGATGAATAGAGAATTAGAAATTAGAGAAAGAAAGGTTTCATAGCTCCATATAAAATCGTGGAACGAAACCTCCAACAGATGTCTTCCGCTACGCGAATTTACATTTTCTTTCTCTCCTTCATTTCTTTCTTTTCCTCTCTCCTTATCCCATAATTTTTTCTTTCTCTCTCTTCTGCCTTCTTTCCCCCTCTTATAGTCACTCTATCTCTTTCGCTTTTCTGTGCGGCACAGAGGCGCCTTTCTGGCGGCTGACATTAAAACGACGAAATAAGTCTGTAGAAATTTGGCCAAATAATGAGAGAAGGGAATATCATAGGGAAAAGAAAAAATCGAGAACAATTCAGATAAAACAGTACAATATAAGGACAAGGTCAAATATTCATGCAAGTTAATTGGGCAATTAAATTTAGGATAATTGGCTTAATGATTCTCTTTTACTTTTCATACACTATCCGTATAAAATGTTCAAGCCATTTTCGGTTTAGTTTTAAGATAAGGAGTATTTTATAGAGTATGAGAAAGCTGATTGGTATCCACGTTTTTATGAAATGTACATTATGCATTCTTGCCTATTTACAGTAAAGACCCACAAATCAATCTTTAACTCAATAAAATCGCCTGGTACTTACCTTAAGCAGGTGTTTATACTTATTATTATCCCAGCCTTTGCTTTGTATTCTTCTGTTTATGTACACCCATTGACTTCTCGTTTTTAGCTTTTCTATTATCCCAAAGCTCGTAATTCGACTCCGAACGGTAGTCACTTTTCTGGGCGCGTTTATTCCCTGCTCATTCTCAAATTTCCAACGCATAATAACGCAGATCCATCATCAAAGGTTAGAAAGGGGTTAGTAAAAATTCAATTTTTTCCCTAAAAAGGGCCAAAAATAATTTTTTACGCTTAAAAAAATCTAGAGCATTCTATTTTTACCCCAAAACTCCAGGAAAAAATTCTATGTGCACTTAGGTTAAAAGCAACATGCCCATTGTGCATTCTGAACATGGAAAATAGAGTTGAGGAAAAGAAGGACAACCTTCCAGGACCCATTTCGAGTGGGTCCATCCCAGTCCTACCTTGGACAATCTATTGTCTTTTCAAGTATTGCATATGTGTGTGTGAATGAAATATTGACATCCGCGCTTTGTCATGAAGTAATAGAAAAGGCCAAGTAATTCTGGAAGAGAAACGGGGATTCCAATAACTCGAGAAATAGCATTGACAAAGAAAATAAGCTCCCCACTATAAGTGTTGAGAGTTCACGCAATCAAAACCCATTATTAGGATGCACCAACCGACTCAAGTACCTGAATATTTAGAGCGCGAGAGTTATGAATTCAAGCTGAATATGAATCTGAATACTGATTAGGAGAGGGGTTCCTATAGTTTCTATAAAAATCTTGCTCAATAAATATTCGTCTGAAAGCACAAATGCTGTGAAATTTAGCTAAACTAAATGAAAATTAGAATAAATCTGAAAAATATAATATTTTTGTAAATTTAGGGCGACCAAGAAGTCCGTCGAAATATGAAGCACCATATTTTGCAAATGTGTAATGATGACTCGGAATGTGCAGCGGTAAGTTAAACTTCTTATTTTTCAAAAATACGTTTTAAAGAAAGGGTACACTCAACAGATTTCATTCAAAATTTGCGAATTCCTATTCTTACTCGTTAATAGCCCAATATCCAAAAACGAATAGAAACTCAAATGGTCTGAGTTTAATTAAAACCTACTTGATCTTTATCGTTTTTAGTGAGCAATTCTGACAGCTGGTTTTTATTCCTTGGAAAATATCGCTTATTTACAGATGACATTTCCGTTGATTTTTCATCCTCTTTTCTCATACTATTTCCCTGATCCTGTATTAACCTTATACGGTCTAGATCTGTCTGCGTCCAACTCTATTTGCAACTAACTCTAATTCTATTTACTCGCGGTCGCATATGCATAATACCTAATCTACACACAGTAGCGCATATAGGGATGTCGACATTTTAGAACATATTCAGATTGAAATGTACCAATTTCGGAATTTGAAAAAGAAAAGTTTTGGGTACTTTCTTACAAAGCATTCGTACTTTCCTCCAACATCAAAAACGTATCCGGATTCAGATACAAGTCAAATTTTCAGTGAACCTTCCATAGATTTAATATCAGACTAAATTTCCTCTAATCAAGCCCAAAATACTTGATTTCCCGGTGGGTCAAGTATCAATCCTCGTATTTTGCTGCCAGATATCAAAAATCCACTTCATTTCCTCCAAGATAATGAACCTTTTGGTGCACAAAAATACGCTGTCAGTAGCTAAAAACAGCCCTTTCGTGTTCTCAGAAGTGCGTACTTGAGTCATTTCAACCGCCGGCCATATGCTACATGCTCCTAGTGCTTTATGGCGCAGTCGGTCGTATTTCGAGGAAGTCGCAAACTAATTTTTGCAGAAAAATCGACTTTTCATGAAATGTAAACAATTAGTTACTGCAAAAATGCCAAATTCGGTAATCCTATTCAATACGTGCCCTGAAAAGGCTTAAAATCTTAACTTTTCACTTATTTTTTGTGGTCAATAATGTAGGGCAGAAGTAGGTCTATTGTCTTTGTGACTTGCGTAACTTCGCTCATTCTTAGGGGTTAGGAGTTGATGGGTCAAAAATTCAATGGCGTATATCAAACGGGTTATTCAATCTATGCTACAGCATGGGATGATAGGTTTTCAATTGTGTTGTGTAATTTTTGTCCATTATAATGGGTGTTGTGGGCCGGTTATTTTCCTGAGACTATTCCACTTTTCCATGTATTCATTCTTCGTGGATGCCATTTAGTGCATTTCCTTATTATTTGCGCGATACAATAGGTCGCTAAGTATTTGGGCATTCACTTGAACGAAGGGGAGACTGAATAAATCACACGCATTTCTTGGGACTAGAGGGTCAGAGATTTGGGAGATTATTGCAAAACCATGAAAATTTTGGTCTGATTATAATGGATTTGTACAAATTTATTACAAAAGCTAAAATTATCGACAATTTGATCATTTTTCTCCTGAAACGAAAAAATACTAGACCATCTTTTTAAACAATAACCTCAAAGTCAAAGATTTTTGCTCCAATTACAACCTAATCCCAAAATCACAACTTCGCCCCCCAAAAAGCCGCCAAAGTCTCGATGGTCTATAATTTTCTGGGAAAACTCGGAATTACTGCCCGGAGGATTTACAGGGTGGATTATTTTGGTGGTGCGAGGGAAGGTCCATGGTGAGGAGGATTAGCAATTCGGGGTAAATCTGGGGGACCACATCGTGGGAACGCAAAGGGCTGGTGCTAAAGAGGGTCGAAAAGTGCCAAATTGCTAGGGTGCAACAACTTTTTGCGAGTAGAGCATAAAAAAACTAGGATAAGACAAAGAAAAAATTTCAAAAAAGTGAAACAAATCGAAATTTTAGACTACAATGCTAAAAAAAATTTAGTGCACCTTCCCATGCCGCTGGCCGTTCATCGATACGACGCGATGTCGAAGTATCTGCCAAAACTCGACGAATTTGACCGCTTGCGACGAATCCTGCGAATATCTTCGAGAAATCTACGACGAAAAGCCCGGAAATTGTCCGAGGATAGAGAATTTGTCGAATTATGTCAGTATATTTTACTAGCTTTTCATAATTATCCCATCATCAAAGCTACTTTCATATTGTTCTTCTCATCAAGAATGGTATAACATCGTTTCAACTATTTATCATTTTCAAGAATGATTCAATATTTCTTTAAAAATAATATTTAGTTATGGCTTAGACTTTTCATTTATGCTTTAGGAATGTAGCGCTCTATGCACTCGAGACGGTGACTGTGCCGATACCGAAAAGTGCTGTACTTACGGTTGCAGTCGCAAGTGCGTCAAACCGAATAACTCGAAAATCCCACTGGAAGCTAATTTACTACCCTTGCCGAGGAATATCGCTATCAATGAGAGGAAACGAAAGCGGTACTCATTTCTTTATATTACAAAATAAATATGCTTCAAAAATCCTAAAACCAATTTAATTTTCTTCATAATTGTAGCCTTACTTCTTATAGTATCAATAAAATGAAATAGTCCCATGAAATATGAAGGGCCCCTGAAACCTCTGACTTATTCAAATGTTTAGATCAATAATAATCAAATGGGACGTCGGGAAGATGACGAAGCAGCAATTATCATCGAGCGCACATATTTTTTTGATCCAGTGGCGTTGGGGGCTATCTAAAGACGAAAAGCTCATGACTGAATGGCAAACCGTAGCTGTGGTAGGTTATTTACAATACGTTTTGGTACTTGATTACCGTTGATCACTTCGTGGCATCTTCACGAGTTCACTAAAATGGTTTCAGAAGACCAAGCCCTCAGCCATTCTGAAGCATCTTCTATCCCCGGGAAGATACTACCAATTCCGAATAGCTGCAGTTTCAGTTTTTGGAAGTTTGGGCTACAGCAAACCGTCGGACCCATTCAAAATCTCGAAAGAGCCAAAGGTACCATAAAAATGTGCTAAAAATCAATGAATAACAAATTTAGGCCCCGTCTATTCCGAGAGAACTCTCATTGGGATCTTCTAGACTCACTCCAGTCGGATTATGGAATCAAGTGGTTCAGTGGGTACCACCATTAAGTGACCTACCCATCAAAAACTATGAGGTTTGATCTTATCCTCGATTTAAACTATCATAGGATTTAAGATAGAGGTCTATGAACTTTTCTGCGACCTATAGGGGACTACTATTTCTTTTTCAAGTTACATTAGAATTTTAGGTCTCTTGGGCTCGAATCAACAAAAAAGAAGTCGAAGCTTTGGATCGGTTAATCAAGGGCCACCAGGATAAAAGAAGCCTCGACGATCATGACGGAGTGGCTCATAATTTTACTGCCAAGTCAGCAAAAATGTTTCTTTGCCAAAAAATTAAGAACAATTTTAGAGACCGAAATTCGGCTCTACTTCCTGGCCACCTAACCCATATAGAAATCTCGGGATTGATACCGGAGTCGGCTTATATCGTTGAGGTAATTTAGATTAAAATAGGTGGTTCGAAAAATGGAAAGACATCTCGATGATAAAAGGTAGAGATTATTGGGTGAGTAGAGGGGGAAGACTTGTGTAAGGAATAATTGCTTCGTTATTTTAAGGTCTTGTCGTCAAAAATTCATGTTATTTTCTAGCTACCCGAATTTTTAAAGCCTAGAAATTTTCCAGATCCACGCTTCTGTAGATTCTTCAGAAGGTGAGCTACACGGTGAAAATGGCATCATCACCATCCAAACTCTGCCATTGAATCCAGAAAAAATGGCTCAGGATAGGGTAACATTTTTCTATCCTTATTTTGGTAACCATTACCAATTGTAGCTCATTCCCATCCCAACGAGTACTCAACTACCAAATAGTGTCATTCATACGACTACCGCTCAAATAGACCTCATCGAACCATATTACCACTCAAGGATACCATTCCACAATGAGAGGGAGAGTTTCCAGGTGAGTCAGGTCTGTAACTTATGAGTTTTAGAACTAATTCGTGAACATTTCGAGGGTTGTGGCGTAAGGAGGTGCATTTTGATGACGATATTATGTATGAATATCCAGAGATTAGACTTCTTTTGAATGACGATTAGTATTTTATCGATCAAATTTCAATTTTTAGGCTGAAAATGACGTCGATGAAGAGTTCATGGAGGTTTTCCCCGGCGGAGAAATTGTCGAACTTCCTCTAGAATCGTCGTACGATTTCAAAAACACCGTCAATCTACCAGTTTTGATATTCTCATCACTATTCGCTATCATTTTCATGGGACTGTTAGAACCTTAACCATTTTTGGATCTTCAATATTGAAAACCCACTTTCCATGCATTTCTGAAGATTTCCGATATTGAAGATCAACTTTATGATAAAAATAGGGTCATGCTATAACTTGTAGGAACAGAATTCCTAACTTTTGCCATACGGGTTAACGTTTTTGCACAAATATGCTACTGTTTTCCAAAAGAATGAATAAATTTTCTAGTCTTAAATTGAATTTTCAATGTTTTATTCAACAACTTTCAGTCTGTACAAAAATGAATAATGAAGAAAAAAATTTAGGAGTATCCCAAAAACGAAAACTCCGCGAGAAAACAACTCAAAAATCCGATGAAGAAGATTGAATTTTTGCTTGATTTTCCACAAATTTAAAGTTACTAAATAAAAAATCCGTAGAAAACCATTTTCACAAGCCCTAATAATAACCTTCGTTTAAAATTGAAAACACAGTAAAATGTGTATACACAAAATCTTATAAATAGTATAAATATTGAAATAATTAGAATATCATATATGAGGGTGAAAATTTGATGAGCATTGATATATCGAATATTTTTAGAAAAAAGTTGAAGTTTCGAAGTTTTAATAAGGCTAAAACTGGAGATTTTAGTGGAGATTTAGTAAAAATTTAGGGGCGGTGAATAATGTTTGTATGTTAGAAAATAATTAAAATAGAACTCTTCTCAAAAACCCGCTTACCTTACAAAAATTTGAGAAAATCGTGAAAAGAAAACCATTTTTTTCGAACGAACGAACGAAACATTTACGAGAGCTGCAAAGTTGCTTGGATTTTACCCGTAAATCGATGATAATTTTTGAAACGTTCAGAAATATCGATTAACTTATCAATTAATTAATTTGAATTTGATTATTCATTCACGAAAATTTGAAATCGGTCCTAAAAGTTTTAAGTTCAGAATTCGAAAAATCGAGACCCAACTTCAAAATATCGTCATTTTAGAGATGAATACCGTTCATGCACAAAACTTGTATAGATGATCTTCGAGTGAGAAAATTCAATCAAAAAACCGGAATATTGGATGAATTTTAGCAAACGCGCTTTACGAAAAGAACGAGATAATCGGTACAACGTTTCTCCTGAAGAATTCACACCACTGAATTTTAACAACGAGCAAAATCAGGTCGAAAAAATCATAATTAAAAACTCGATTTTCGACCTGATTTTCTATTAGAGTATCCCACGAAATTCTTAGCTACGGAACCTATTCTAATAATTCAAAATAAATCCCGCGAAAATTCATTTACGCCAAAAATAAATTAACTTTTGAGATTGCCCGATTTTCAATTATCGATTGCCTTTTGGACATTGCTTAATCTCACGACTCCCAGTGTTAATGCAATGTTTTAGCGTTAGCACATTAAAATCTCGAAAATTTGCTACATATAAAAGTTACATTACAAAATTTAGCTAAGTAAATAGATTTTCAGCTGATCTTCGAGTATTTTCAATATTCCTAACGCTATATTTATCGTTAACGCCAAATAACGCTAACTAGGGGCGTTAGTCGCTTCTAACGTCGTTGTTACGCCACCACCGTCATCGTGCTGCTATTATTGTCAGAATGAGCGGTTCCGTTACTTCCTGAACCGGTAGTCGCAGGTTTTTCGATTTTTCCGTTTTTCCTCAGATTTCCGGACTTTTCATCGAATCCGTTACATTGCTTCTTCGCAGAGGGCTGGGACTAAAATGAAATTTTTAGGAATTTGAATATTTTTAAGATACCCAAAGAAGTTGAATCTTTGATAAATTTAAAAATTGTTACTTTTTTAATTTACAAAAGTTTATCTGATTTACAAGAAATAGACAATCGTTTTGGAGTTTTTAGGAAAAAGCTGTTTTTGAGGTCAATAAGAACTTCGTTACTCATATTTTGCAATAGGAAATAAACTAAGAATAAATTAGTTTTGAGAAAAAATTAAGTTTGCCTTCACAGCACACCTTACTAACTACTAATATTGTTGATTTTACACATTAACAGGAAAAGTCAACAATGCTCTACAACACAAATTGGTTAGATCATCACAGAAAATTTTAGGACACAAATCGGAAACTCGTGATTTTTCAGGAAAAGAGTAGTAAAAGCTTGCTCTTTCAAACAGAAAAAGGTTAAATGTGAACAAGAAAATTGGTAGTCTAGAAAAGCTAGTAAATTAGTCTGAAAATAGTATAAAATTGAATTTTTCTATACTATTTCATAAGCATCTTCACTGCTTTTCTGTGTTGCTAGAAACTAGCAGTGTTCCTCATTTTACTAGCTTCGAACTAGTAAAAGGGATAGAAGGATCCATCGTCGAGGTAGAGATACGGGCATCGCCTGACGTGATCGTTCACCACCTGAAATAGTGCAAAAAGCTAGTGGTGAATTAGCGGGTGCACTAGCAAACATAGCATTTTTTCCTCCAAGCACTAGTGAATCCGAAGCTTTGTCACAACGATTTTAAAAACTAGCTAAACTAATCAAATAGCAATATCTAAGTTTCAATCCACATTAAAAAAACATGCCATTTTTCATATTCAATACCGTCGTATAAAACTATCAAGCAAATATCGAAGCTATTGCAAAATTTCCCATTTCAACTACTTCTTGTACTCATTGTTCCTTCAAAATGTGATCTTTTCCAGAATCTCAAAAATCCCTACCTTGTCATCCTCCTCATCCAAGGGTTTCTGCCTCTTGGCTCCCTTCCCCTGCATCTCTTCTTCTTCGTTCTCTTCGAGTTTGACTTGTTTGTGCTGTCCTCCTGTCTCATTTCCGTTGCCGTTGACCATTCCCGTCCTCTCCGAATCCCCAGACTTCGACGTTTTCTTTGAGCCTCTGAAAATTCAGATTTAAAAAATGTATTCCAGAAAAAAACTCAATAATTCACAGGGAAATTAGTCTATCATAAAAATCGGATCTTTATCCATTTTAAAAACTTCAATACGACGTTTCAACAGAGAACTGAAAATATGCTAGATTTTTCAGAACACTTTTCCTATTTCACCTTATACACGATAAATAATCTTTGAATTTCCAAAATCCAAAAAAATAAATATTTTGCCCACCTGCTAGCTTCCTCATTGCTCATGCTGGACGAGCAGGCGGAGTCTCTGTTGGAGTTGTCGTCGTGCGCACTGCTGCCTCCAGCCAAGGGGAGTCGCTCCTCTGCCTCAAAGCTGCCGTTCACCTCCTTCTCTTTCTTTGTCTCGGTGAGGGCTGAATTTCTCCTTTATTTTATTGTTCTATTAGTATGTTTTTCATTGATAAATGAACATATTATCCTATAAAACACTATCCAAGATTTTCTTTGAGAGTTTTTATATTCTTTTGCTGAAACTTATGTGAAAATGTTACAAAATTATTTTAAATATATCAAATTTAATGAGAAAGTAACTCACCACTCTCCGGCTTCTTCTTGTCGTCGTCGTTCTGTTGGTTCAGCAGCTCATCCTTCTTCTGTCGCACCTGCATCTCAAACAGCGTGTCCGCGATCATGCCCGCCACGCGCGAGTCCATCTGAAAATTTTTATTTATTTATTTGTTCTAAAATTCATTTTTTTTTTAATTAAAAGGCTATGTTTCAGAAAATTTCGTATCTTCCCAAATATTTTCTAGTTTTTGATCAAAAATGAGACATCAAAATAGCTTCAAACGTTTTAAAAATAGTCACATTCTAATTTTTATAGAAGAAAATTTAAATCTCAAACATCGATACAATTTAAAACAGATGAAAAACTCCATACCAATTGACTCATGGTGAACTGTAGCAGTCTCTGCTGATGTTTGCTGAACACCTTGTAGGCATGAGGCACATTGACGAGGACTCGCAGGATGGCCGAGGCCCTTCTCAGCATTCCGACAGAAGTGCCCATCATTTCAGGAGTCTCTCGCAGAATCTGCATCCCGTGCTGTTGCATCACCTGAACTTTCGATATTTGAAAAATCCAGCATAAATTAACAATAATAGTAATATTACCTAAGAAAAATATTGAAGTATATCAATTGTTGAAACCTATCTTGAAAAAATAAAAGAACCAACCTGATGCATATTCTGATCCGCGGATTCGATGAACGTGATGAGATGCGCCACAGTTGGAGTCTCGTGGACGACCGTGTAGCAGACCGCCTCAGAGGCGTTGCACAATGCGTTCAGGATCACGATTGCGAACTCCCTGGAAACACATTATTATTTTCCATTTAATCGCAGACCAATAAATACTCAAAAACTCGCCTATTCTGCGTCTCCTCGTTCATGTGGAGCAGGTTGGCGAGGATTCGGACGAGTTTCTCAATCCTGGGCCAAGGGCCAGTGGACACGAGCATGTCCACGTTCCTCTCGAGCACGGACATTTTGCAGAGTGCCTCGAGGCAGTAACTCCGAGGCGCAAGTGACGAGGGGCTCATCGGATCTGTCGCCTCCGGAACCTGGAAGATTATTTTATTTTTAGTTTTAGAATTCTTCCCTTTTTATTTTCAAACTATCGTCAAATTTGTCACTAATTAAGTGAAAATGAACATTCTATTTACGTTTCTATTGAAACTTGTCTAACATTCATCGCTTTTTTAAGTTGCCAAAATGAAAATAAAACGATCGTCGATTTTCATATCTCATTTCGACACTTGCGGACAAAAATCGAAAGAATCAATCATTACATTAATTCTCATTTTCTTGACGCCTATCCTTTATGTAAAAAACTCAAGAAAAATCCAAAAAGTCCGAGATGAAACATCGACATACCGACGAAATAGCCCAGTGCAATAGCCCGTTGAAGATGGGATAGGCGATGTGGTCGGGCAGGTCGAAGACGTCCAGGGTCACACTCAAATGGGTTAGCACCACGAAAGTGTCGTCCCTCAACTGCTGAGCTGTTTCCACCAGAAGAAGCTGAAGTGGGTCGTCCGAATCCAGCAGAACATTCGCCTTCTCTCTCATTTGCTCGTAGGTGTCCGGTTCGGGGAGGGGAGCGTCCTGGAAATTCAAGTTTCAAGAAATACCTTTCCAGAATTGAAAACTTATGATGTAGTTTTCTTCTGGCACGGACCACTATTATTACCATCAAAAATCTTTTTTCGATTTTCTAAGTTTCAAATTTCTTATTTATCCCTCAAAATGATGATAAATTGGTGAGTTGTCACTTCCCTCAACCTTTATACAACTAAATAATAATTTTCGGAAAAAATCTCACCAGCGGCACTTTTGGGGGTGGTTTTGCTCGCTTGACTTTCTGTTCAGCCACATTCAGAGTGATGATCTGCCCCAACAGATAGAGGACTCCCTCGTGTCGGCAGAGCGCATCTTCCGCTTTGGGGATGAACGACATGCCGCGGATGATATTCGACAGGGCCAGGGCACGATAAGTCTGAAAATGCTCAATCTTCTTAAAATATATTTTCTTGAATTTTGAAAATTCATGTTTCAAAAAATACTCAAAATAAATCAACCCAGATATTTGTAGTTTTCTATCTTCCTGCTATGCTTATCATTTAGAAGAATGATATTTTAGTCTTTTTTGTTTCAAAGATAGTGGATAAAGAACCGTTTCAGAAATATACCGATAAGAAGGCTTGGTAAAAAGTTAAAAATCAACTATCCAAAAATTGAACTTACCATTCGCTTCATGACGTCATTCGTAGTCGACAGAGCCGTTCCCCTGGGTTGGACCATTTCGACAGTGTTCGGCTCGTCCACCAACTCATCTTCCCTGCCCTTGCGACACAGCAGAATTTCGGGAAGCTGCAAATTTTGAAAATAAAAAAATCGATATTGTTCCAAAATTAATATTTTCTCTAAAAACTTGATCTTTTTCCCGACAAAAATGCAATTTCTTGTAAAAAAAATCAGGAAATCTCAAACCTTTGCAAAATATCCCCATTTTTCTATATAAATTTCCTCATTTCCCCAAAAAATCTTACCACTTCGCCAATCTCCTCATCCTCTGAATCTACCTCCATTTTGACTTCATTCCTCTCCTTCAAATTTCCATTTTCGTCTTTGCCCTTCGAGAAGACCGGGTAGTGGCGTAGCTTTGCATGTTCGAGTTGAGAGCGAAGGAACGTGGCAACTCGTTCTGCCAACCCACCGCCCAGACCGTACTTCAGACGATCCGTCACGTAGTCCAGAGAAAGGTTCGCTGAAAAACCGACTTTTAGAAAATGAATGAATCTTGGATCAGTCGTCTCTGCCAAACTACGGTAAAAATATATTTTGAGAAACAAATGGCATCTATATAATGTAGTATTCAATAAATTTCAGAAAATATTATCCTTAAAAATAAAATTTAAAAGACTGACGATCAACATCGAACTCGGCTTGGGTCATTCCATCGAGAATGTACCGCTTCTTCAGCTCCTCGGGCATCGCCGCCTCCTTGAATTGCACCTTTCTTCCAGTTCTTGTGGTCTGGAAAAATATGAATTTAAGTCTAATTTTCATAAATTGATCTAGCTTTTCTTAACCTTTCACATGGAAATTTTCTTTTTTCAAATAAATTATACAAATTGAAAAAAAATTCACCTTGGTGTAATTGGGATTCTTCCTCTCGCCATGCCTGGCTCCAATGAGCACCTTCACTTCAGATTGCGCGTTTCCGTTCGTCAGAGCGCCCAAATTCGCGACCTCCTCTACCGACACTGCCGGAATCGAGTTGGGCGTGGTCGTCTAAAAATTGACTTTCAACCTTTTTCGTATAAACATTTCACATATCATCGTAAGAATATTGAATCTCATATCTTCTTTTTATGTCACCATTTTAAAACATGAAATTCCCTTTTAACAACAGTTAAACTATTAAAAGATTGTAGACAAGTTGTTTTTAAACCCACCTTGAACTTCTCCGGCCACAGAACCGATAGAGTTGCCCAGAGATGTTCGACGATGACGTTCAACAGTCCGGGGAGTTGCATGATTGGAGGGTTGGGCTGCGTCTCGTCGTGCAGAAGGACGTTCAGCGAATTGATCGCCCAAATCGCCTCCGACTCGAGTCCGCTGCGCAGAGCCATGATGATGCGGCGAGGCGTGGCCTAGAAATTCGACGTATTATTTTTCGATTTTTGTTTGTACTACTGAAAGATTAAAAACCGACAAATTTGACTAGCTTTCATTGAAGCCAAAAAAAAAACGTTTCTTGATAGAAAATGAAAGGAAACATCAAAATTGTCTAATTTTCGATGCGAAAATAACATTTGGAAATTTATAATTCCCTTTGTCCTACCTGAATGAGCTCCCTCGAATAGATCTTTCTCCTTCTCTTCTGGCTGATGGTCGTCGCCTCGACGCTCCCAGGCGGGAACGTGTGATGGTGTTGCGACATGTAGCCGGGGGCAATCTGCAAATTACAAGCTATTAATTTAACTTCAACACTTTTCCTAACTCCAAATACACTATTATCAGAGTTTGTTAACTTCAAATTCCAACTATCAAAATTGCAGGATGCGTGAAAAACTCGGACACCTCTTTTCAACCCTATCTAATGCGATCATTTACCATGGTTTGAGAAACTTGAATATTTAGGCTATATTCATCCTAATAATTTTGACCATACGAATACTCTAAAAATGAAAGGTGGCTGAACTTATCACGCCCATGTAATTATACTTAAAAAAAAAAAACGAAGAAAAACTAATTGGCATTACCTGAGCAGCGGGAGGTGGCACGGGCTGAATTTGGTGTGGGGGTTGAATGGGAATTTGACCGGGAGCGGGCTGCATTTGCGGAGGGTAGCCTGGTCCGGGCTGGGGCTGACGGCCGCCGGGCAGAGGAGACGGATAGGCCGGAGGGACTTGGGCTTGTGGTGGAGCGTACTGAAAAATGATTTTTCTTTAAATTTTCATTTTTCATATGCCAACTTCCAAAACTAAAAGATTCATATTTTTCGAAAATAAAAAAAACAAACAAATTCTCACCCTGGCTTTAGCAGCCGAATTCGGGGAGGGTGCTCCCGGAGGCGGCCCCTGGTTGGGCGGGACGAGTTGTTGATTCCCGGGTCCAGCGGGCGGACCCATTGACTGAGTTGCACTTCTGGGAGGCATTTGACTCGGGCCCTGGGGAGTTCCTGCTGGTGGAGGCTGTCCGTAATAACGGTGCTGGGGCGGAACGCCCTGAGGCTGAGGTCCAGCATTAGGGGCGGGAGGGTAACCGCGATTCCACTGAAAATGAATTTTTTTTAAAATTATTTGCACTAACTTTTCTATAAGTTTCAAGAAATGTATATAAACGAAAAAAGAAAATTGAATTTTATTGATGGTAGAACTGATTTTTCACGAATATCTTTTTTTTTTCAATTTTTACCATGTATTGCTGATGTTGATAGTGGGGCGGTACACCCCCCGAGTGAGGAGGATAGCCGGCTGGAGGACCGTATTGGGGCGGGTAGGCTGCTGAAAGTTTTAAATTTCACTTTTTTAATTCTAAATTTTTTGTGTAAAATTCTTTTAAAATTTTAAATTGAAATTTTCTGTAGAATTTCTCTAAAATCTGAAAAATTCGTCATGCTTTCGTTTGCGAGTTTTGCAAGCTTACCGGCTCTCCCTGGGGCGTTCGGGTACATGGGCGGTGGCTGACCGTAGTAGGGTCCGGCCTGGGGCGGTTGAGCGTTGCCTGGCGCGCTAGGGGCTGCCATACTGAAAGAAATCGATAAAGATCGAAAGTGATGTAAACAAATAAATACACTAGGAAAGCACTCCTAACCCTCTGGCCAACGCAATTTACGCAGAGAACGCTTAGAGATACGATTCTTGTAGAAATTTGCATAAAATTAGAGGAAAAATAAGAAATGGCGAATTACGCAAGGATGGATAAAACCAATGTAGAAAATAGTACGTATCTAGAATTCTACCCGCAAACCGACTCGCAAAATAGCGCATATTTTTGAGAGGATGAATGAGAAATGCTCACTTTTCTCTCTCGAAATGACATACAATTTCTTTTATGGTCGAGTTTGAATAACTCGGCATAAAATAGCGAATAAAAGATGCAACGAAATCGGTGTATCCTAGATCTAAGGAGTAGTTTAGTCAGAAGAAGAAAATATGAGGGTCAAAAGTCGCATGAAATTCAGACTATCGTTTCTCATAGGTGAGATTTCTCCTCGAGTTTTACCTAGTAGAAGGCTGTGAAGTGGCGGGTTGTTGTGGCTGTTGTTCAGAATGTGCTGCCTGTGTTCCTTGCTGCTCCGCAGATGCGGACATTCGACTTGCGGAGTCCGGAGTCGCGGAGTGCTGAGGTCCAGTCGAGGGAGCGCGACTAGGTGCCGCAGAGCCCGAGGCATCACCCTGCAATTTTTTGTTTTAAGTTTCAGAAAATTTGTTTAAATGACATTCAAAATAGAAATTGACGATCCTTTCTTCAATTCTTTTAGAAATATCAAAATGCGTCATTTTGCAACATGTTTCAAACAGTCGTGAAGTTCTTGCATTTATAAATCTCTCAGTTGAATCGACTTTTCCGCACATGCGACTAAGTTTTCTTTTCATGAGGATATTTTTGGCATGATCTCAATTTCTATAAGTGTTTAAACAGATCCGAGAATATAATTTGAAAAAAGTACCGGCGCCAAAGCAGCTGGTGTGGCTGGTTGTCCGCTAGCGGGAGTTCCTGGCGCAGGCTGTTGGCCAGGGACGGTCAGGTGCTGCGACGAGGTCGGAGGTTGGTGCGGGGGGTGACCAGGCTGAGGCGAGCCCCATTCTGCGGAGGGTTGGCCTTCCTGAAAATTTCGAATTCAATTTTTATGAAGATAAGTTGCATAAATTTACATGATTGAGTTTTTTTTTATATTTTAAACAATTATAAAGTTCCACAGAACAGGTCATACCTATTAAAGAAAAGTTAAAAACTTTTTCATATGGAAAATTCTTGAAACCTATTTTCAAGAAAAAAATAAGAAGATAGGAAAAACGCCTACCCCTTGCATGTGCGGCTGGGGCATTGGTGCCCTCATCGGGGTCATTCCCGGTCTAGGAGGGCCGAACTGTCCGGGCGAGTAGCCTGGAGGCATTTGTCCGGGGTGCGGGGGCGGACCGTAGCCGGGGTGGTGTTGCGGAGGCGGCATCTGACCGTACTGATGATAGTAGGCCGCGACGGCGGGATCGTGTGGAGCGCCTAAAATTTATAACTTCAGAACTATTTTTTTTCTTTACTTTAGAATTGAGCCTTTTAACTTCAAACTCAGGTTGATCTTCGTGAAGAACAAATTCACTCAAAAATTAGTTTAAATTTCAGATTTCGATGTTCCTAAAATTCGCAATGCATACCTGGCGGGTATCCAGCAGGTGGCTGTCCTGGAGCTTGACCGGGTGCAGGTCCACTTGGTGGCTGTCCCGCTGGGGTCGTTGCTGGTTGGCCTGGAGTTGATGCTCCTAAAATCACAATTTTAAAAATAATAATAATAGCTAAAATAAATCATTTTTTACCATATTTTCCCCACCTTTTTCTATTCAAAATCTAGACAAACTCTAATCTCCATTTTTATTATTTTTAATTTTGCCTAAGAAAAGTTTATGCACCTAAATAATTTTCTAAACGCTCTGTACCTTCCTCCCATTTCGCTCTAAATCCGGCTTACTTGTATGTGTGTAGTGCTTTGATAAGACAAAACCTCTTTATATCCCCTTCGCTAAATGAAGCGCATATTGTAAATCCCCTCTAAGGGTAGCATATATCCCTCCGCTCTTATCCCCAAGCTTATCACTACATTTTCCCTATTACTTTCCTGCTTTCTTCAATTTCCATACTGTTTCTCTATTCCTATTTTCTCTTCACTCTCGCAGAATCCCATACTATTTCTCGAAATTCTAACTCTTTCCCCATCTCCTTTCGTTTCTCCTAGCAACCACCGCGTCGCAGAGCCCTTCCTTTCAGAGATAGTTAGAGAATTAGACAAAAAAAGAAATAGCATTGGATTTAAGAGGTCCTAGGCGAGCATACGCTGCATATCCTTTATCGTTATCGCCTTATATCGCTATATACAAATCTGGAGATATAAGTTCTGTGTCTTGTATAATAGACTTTGATACGATAAAGCATATTGGGCAAAATAAGTTGACATGATAAAAATGTATACATCTAGCCATGAAATATCGAAGATTCGATATGTCGCTTTCAAAAGGTGTGAATAAAAAGAGATTTTGTGAGAGCTATGTGCATTGAAAAAGCGCCAGTACATAATGCTCTATTCATTTTCAAATTGCATTTTTAACGTTGATTAAAAAGCACAGCGCTAGATTGCAAATTCCAAATACTCTAATTACATAACGCCAAAAAATCAAAGATGACAGATTTAGTCATTTAGTCTCAGAGGCTATAATATAGGGGTTCAAATAATTCAACTAATCAGGAATTGACTTTCATTCTTTAAAGTCAAACTAAATTAATCCCTTTCAAAATCACGTAGTGATATGAGACATCTGAGCTTATCTTATCACAACTACATGAAAATGTCTTTAGCATCGGATTAAAAATTAAGCAGATCTCATTTAGCTCTCTACTACAAAATAATCTGCTAAAATGTACCAGGAAATAGGTTTTAATTTGTATTTTACAGCATGATATATCTATCTAAATCCTGTTTCAGCATTTTCTGTTATCCCGTTTCCTTTAAATTTACCATACCATAGTAGTATCTCCAATCATACGGTTGTCCTGTTTTAGCATGCTGGGGCGGATAATTATAATTTCCGTAGTAATTAGCATATCTCTGTCGATAGTAATAGTCATAGTGAGGATGGCCTGGGTGCGGTCTGTAGCCCATGTACGGATTCGGATAGGGTCCTTGATTTGGCCCTGGGTGATATCTGATCTGTTGCCCTGATGCCGGAGTCGAAGTCGAAGTCGGAATCGGAGTCGGAGTCGGAGTGGGTGATGGCTGTTTAACGCCTTGGGTTTGTCCGGGACTAGTTCCTGATTTTGGAGACATTGCGGGCGGATAGTAGGGGTACATTTGCTGGTGATAGTAGGGGTTCGGCACGGGTGAGCTTTCCAGATTCTGTCTCGGCGAATAGCCGTAGTACTGTTGAGGTGGGACTTGCAGAAACTGTCCTTGATGGGGATTTTGGGAGGTCGATGGTTGCTGCGCGGGGTGCTGTGGGTACCAAACGCCTGCGGAAGCGACGACCCTAGGTTGGGTCGACATGTTTGGCGCTGAACCTCCTGGGCTCCGTCCATTCTCTGGGCCTCCGGGGTTTGGTGCGGTAGATTTGCCCGATTTCTGGGTGTATTTCCGTTTGGTCCGAGTTTTCTGGTCCGCGCCTTGCGGCGCGGCCTCCGACGATGCCTTTCTCGTCCGCGGCGTCTTGTGCACTTTCAGTTTGAACCGTAGAAATTTCGCGGACTCCTAAAAATCGGCGGAAAAATTTCGGAGCTTCTTTCACCATGACGAGAATACAAGAAATAGCGTGAAAATAAATAAGAGAGAAATGAGTAGTAAAACGATAAAGTGGAATGACCAAATCACACAGGATTAACGAATGTTTTCACGTACTAATCATATCAGCAGCGATAAAAAATAGGGACAGAAAAATGATCGAAATACGGAATTCAAAATGTGAGGGATAATTAGCAAAAACGATTGCAGAAATGTCGTGAAAAGTCGTCGTCTCGTCGAGATTTCACACCGATACCCAGAATGTGCGGGAGACCGGGTGCTGAGGTTTATGAAAGAAAATCGAGATACAGGTGAAATATCATTGAAAACTTAGAGATACAGGAGAAAAAGACGCAGACAAAGAGGAAACGCCATATATTTCAGAGAGGATAAAAGAAAGAGAAAGGAGAAACAGTATGGGTTCTAAAGAGGGGAAGAAAAGAGATAAGAGAAATAGTATGCAAATTTGAGAGGGCGGAAAAGACGAATACAAAGACGGGGGGAGCGCTCACGGCGGCATTCAACTATCCACAGCAACGGCGCTGAAAGACAGATGAAGCTAAGGGGAGAGAGAGTGAGAGAGGGCATAAAGAATCAGAGGAGCTGGTGAGAGAGTATAAAGCGAGAGGGGCTAGAGACGCAGAGAAAGGGAAATTCATATATTCGAGATAAAGCCGACGACGAGCTTAGAATTAGACGACTCTCTATTTCTTTCCCGCTCTCTTCATTTTCCGTATTATTTCGTTTGGCTCTTTTCATAGTCATTCCCATTTATGTGGCACATACAAACGAGACGGCGTATCCTAGTTTTGCTACCTGTCACGTCTGAATTTGCAGACAACGCCTTTAATCATAAGTACGGTACTGTAAGCACCGCGTATGATTCATTACTACTATCTCTTCGCATATTCGATGCTATGCCTAAGTCCCTTATTACTCATTTTCTTTCTGCATATATTAATTATGATGGATTATTGGGTCTCCTGGATTTGCAGCCACCTTACGACCACAACCACCTGGATTTACAACGGGATTTTTGTTGATGAGAGATAAATAACTGGTTTGGAATTACAGCCGGCTAAGATAATTTGGAACTATCATCGGATTTTGAAAAGGCTGGAAAATGTGTGGAAAATATAGAAAAACGAAGAAAGACAAGTGTCCGGACTCTGGAGGAAAATGAACGATCTTCGAAATCTTGTGATAAGAGATGACAATTCCAAGATATCCTGGTTAAGCTAATTACTGTGGGTGGTGATAATTCCAAATTACCTAGCCAGTTGTAATTCCAGACGGCGATGGTTGTAAGGTGGTTGCAAATCCAGGAGGTCGGTTATTGATGATGAACGATTTTCAAATATGATCGATTTAGGACCTTTTCGCTGAGGTATGTGCCTTTTAACCATACATTTTCCGTTTTTCTCATATTTTTATGTTTTTCAATTTGAAGACTTTCATGAATATTAATCCCTTCTGATTTTTCTGCAAAATGTTTCAAAAATCCGCCGATTTGTATCCGTACATCTTAAAATTCTTGTATAACTTCAATTTATCTTATTTTTCCGATGAGTAACCCATCTCTATAGTAACGAGCCTGAGGATGCGTGTTAATTGGACCGGGAATAATTAGGCCTGCCTCAATATGATAGCTTAATCTAGGGTTACTGTAGCTTAAACCTAGGTAAGGCAGAAAAATAATAAGCGTATTATTCTCTAAAATAAAGTCTAAATTTGCAGCAAAATAAGTAATCCATTTTTCCAAATTTTAGAGTTACTTGTATTACTCATTTCAAGAAATGTAACGAATATTAGCTGGTGATAAGTTTCGCATGCTCTCCTGCACAGGAGTATGCGGGACCAGTTTCATCACAAATCACAATTTGAGTTTGCCCAAATCACGGCGACGTAGCCAGGATTCAGAATTCCACGATGACCACCTCTTTCTCATTATAAGTTATGTATCTGCCGCTTATCAATGATAAGAATATCGAAGAGATAATACAAAGCGCATATGATAGTTTACTTGTATAAAGCTTCAAAATGGTGTTCATTTAAGACATTTGAATTGGTATATTCGGTCCAAAATATCGAAGTTTAAAAGTCGCTATTAGTATTTAGTTCGCACCCTGTACTGTACAATGTCTTACTTTCAAAAAGGATGAGCGTGGCCTAAAACTCTGAACTTTTGTAATTCCTGTGCATTTTTCATGGATCTAAGGATTACTGTAGCTTTACTTAAGTAAAGTGGTTGTATGCGGGGTGGGAACCTTTGTCTATATTTTCACACTGAAAGCGCGTCGCCTTGTCAACCGCTTCTTTTTAACTCTAACTTTCCTAGAATCTTCCTTATAAATCCCATCTCTCATCCAATGGTAAAGCATAGGACTCTAAATCTGGCTGGAATATTTTATATAGATATTGTTTGTGCTCATCCTTTAGGCGATAAGAATAGCTTAGCTTCATCGTGTGCTGTAAGATAGGAGATAAAAACGGTTTTATACTTGGCGAAAAGAGTACGAAAACCCAAGCGCATGATAAGGATTAGGCCAACATAACGTAAATATCACCAAGTGTAGGGGAGCGGAAGAATGTTAGAAATTCTAAATTTATCCCCCGTTTTAAATAAATCCTTTCAATTTCACATATTTCGTAGCAGTGCCATAGTTCAAAAAACTGAAAATAACTCGCAAAACTCCCTCTCTTCACAATACAAATCATAACCTTAAAATATCAGCTAGAATAGCGAAAAAATAGGTTGAAATTTAAAATATTGCGATAAAAAACTTGATAATGCCCGTAGGCCAGGAAATGCAAAGTTAATCATTCTGAAACTCCAATCATTTTCAATTTTAAGCAGGTGCGCGAAATTTTAGATTTTCAGTAATTAGTTCTCAAAATTTTATCACCTGTTTCCATCTTATCATGAGAGCGTTTGTCTAGATTTTGAAATTGAAAAGAATTATTTTAAACCCAAATTTCACGCTGAAATACCGTATATATCATATGATTAAAACATATAGCTAAAACTACAAATACTACCCCGCCTATTGAAATGTTTTTGAAAGATTCGTAAAATTAAAGAAAAACACACTAACCTCCCGCGCTACTTGTGCTTGGCGTTCCCGGGGCATCCTTCTTCCGTTGGCGCTTCAGTTTCTCAGCGAACGCCATCGCATCGTCCTGGCTACGCCCAGTCTCGGCGCACTCCAAAGATAGAAGATATTTCTGAAAAAATACTATCTTTAAGAAGTGTTCTTCAAATTCTAAAGATTTTTTTTAAAATTCTGGATAATTTATTTTCGAAATGCGCTAATATTTTCAAAAAAATTTTAATCAAGATTATTATAGCCAAAAATTTGCATTGTTACCGTACCTGATAATGTTTTCTCAATTGATATCCCGCAGCGCTGGATTCGGACAGCTCTTGATTCGCATCTGTGCAAATCGTTTTCCAGGCCTTGTCTTTGGTCACCTAAAACAGTTTTCATGATTTTTTCTATTCTTTTTAATTTTCCTACTGCTTGCATTGTAATACTTCGCAGAATTTCTATCAAATTTACATCATTTTTGAAATATTTTTCAGACATTAGCTTTATCACGACCTATTTATTCATCATACCATAGCTATTCTTGGCATTGTTACAGATAATTTGAACCTTATCTCAATTCTCTTCGAAAAATTAGCTACTTTAATGAGGCATCGTATCGAATTTTTAATTTATAGATGTCGCCCTTCTTAAAATATCTTGCATTTTTTTACTCTAAATATTTGTAGCTAAGATTTTAATACCTTGAAGCTCAACTTTGATTTTTTAAATTTTTTCTTCTCTCTATCAAAAATTGTCGCCTATTAGATTCAAAATGTCGAACACGAAATTTAAACATTCTCGCTAAAAGTCACGATAAACTTTGATATCAACTTAATTAATTCAATTATCAAAGGCAGATAACCTAAATCTTATGACATATTTTCATAATTTCCTATTTTCAGCCATCTCCTAAATTCATTTATCGTTTTTTCAATGTTAATCGTCCAATCTCGATGCGTTCGAATTACCCCAGTTATTCCCTTTACTCATTCTAATTGTTTCGTTAATTACCCACCTGTTCGAAGCCTCCTTTATTTCTGACGGCAATGTAGAGTCGGTGTAAATCGATGTTTTGCTTCGACACTTGTGGAATCATCGTGATGGGGTCGCCTTGGTGCTCGCACCAGGCCACCAGTTTATCGAAGAAGGCCCTTCTCTCAGGCATCACGTGGGGCGGATTGTGAGCGGTAGGAGGTCCGACCTGGACAAATTTAATCTTAGAAATTTTCGTTTAGCTACTACAATACTACATAAATTGAAATGCCATCTATTCTATTGAAGTTTATTGATTTTTTGAAACATATCCAATTCTAGACCAAGTATTTTTTTCAAAACTTCGACCTTAAACGATTCAAAACTTCCAAGAAAACTCACCAATTTATCAACGATGCTTTCGCGCCTCTGTGGTTGTTGGCCGGGTGCCTGACCGGGTGGTGGTTGGGCTCCTAGAATTGTATCTTTAAACTCCCAAGTCTATTAGCTTTCAGCAGTTCAACACTGAAGCTACTCAAGCCTCCAACTAATTTCCTATATATTACCTGGCGGCATTTGCATATGCTGTGGATGGTGCATAGGCTGCTGCATGTGCATCGGGGGCTGCATCATGTGAGGGTGTTGTCCCATTGGGGGAGGGCCCATTCCTGGATGATGGTAACCTGGGTGGGGCGCGCCGGGATGAACTCCCATTGGCATTGGTGGTGCTCCTGGGTGAGAGGTGGGCGGAGGACCAGGCATTCTCTGGAAGAAAAAACGATCGTTATTTTAGTTTTTTTTTAAACTATTTAACACAGAAAAGAATTGTATGCCATTAATTGAACGAATGCACAGGATAAAAGTGCACTTTAAAAATACAATAATATTAAAAATTTGAACAACTAAAAGAAGAAATTAATCAATTTTTACCTGTCGATTTGACCAAGGCGGGGATTCCAGCCGGTTTCTCTCGTCCATGTTCGGATCTTCGCCCGACCCAGCAGGGCTCTGACTCGGCATCGAACCCGATGGTGCGGGGCTGGTGCCGTCCTGAAAAAAATCTATAATTTACAGAAAATTAAGCACATCCAAATTGTTTATAATTTCGTCTCGACGATATACATATTGAATTTACCAAAATCGGCCCAAAATATATAAATTTCGAAGCATACAAATTCAATTTCTTACAGAAAATCAGCTAAAAACATCTCTACGACTAAAATAAAATTTTCCATCTAGCAAAGAAATCCTTAAAATATAGCAGAAAATGCACACCTTTATTTTCTGCTGTTGCTGTGCCCATTCGGCTGGAGTCGGGCCTGGTGGCATCCTCACCATGTCTCCTTGGGGTGGAGGCATTCTGGAAACAAAATTGATATTTTTGACCCTAATATTCAGGAGAAAAAAAACTCAAAATATCACAAGTAAATTGTAATGCAAAGAACAGCACAAATATAGTAGTGTGATTTTGAAAAATCAATAAAAGAAAATACCATACCTATGATGCTGTTGCTGCATCATGTGCGGAGGCATGTGATGGGCGGGCGGATAGCCATAGGGATAGCCGTGCGGAGGCGGACCCGGATACGCACTGTAACTACCCGGCGGAGGGGGACCGCGAGGCATCATGTACTGGGAATGAGGAGGGTAGCCTGGAAAATTTTGGATTTAGAAAAAAAAAGAAGAAAAAGTTATATAAGTCTAAAATGTGGAATATTTTATGAAAAGCTAAATTATCTCAATTTAAAAGGAATAAGAGAATATCAATTAGCAAGAAACTGTCAAATTTTCCCTCGAGACAAACAAACAACAACAAACAACGTTGACTAGAATTTGCGGTGATTTTGGGGATACCTGCTTCATTGGATTTATTCGACAGTAGAAAGGGCAGCATTGGTAGGAATAAATCGCAGAAAATAGAGCACCTATTCAATCAATTCATTTAGAATATATCAGTGGTTTAACGCGCATAAGGTGAGAAATCTCACTTGGACTAAATTTAGTGTGTGACACTGTAGAAAAATGGCAACTTGCTCAGAAACTGACATTCGATATCTCAAATCTAACAAAAATTCATCGAAATAAGATTTATGAAGGGCGGAAAAGACGATGTTTCAGAAAAATAGCAAATTAGAAGATTAATGCCTGAATATTGCGAATACAGTGCTGCATTGCAACTAAAATGAAAATAAACTAAAAAAATCCTACCTGGAGGATAGCCGGGATGTGGCGGAGGCATTCCAGCTGGAGACATCATGTGATGAGGGACGGGCTGTTGATGTGGATGCTGACCATCTGAATATTTAAATTTAATAAAAAAAGGAAACTAATAAGATCGTATCTTTGATTCGAAGCTGCTAAAACTTTAAATACGCTTCACCATTTTCATATGGTGGCTAAAATTTGTGCACGCTAACAATGAGCTATTTTTGCTGTTGTCTTTTACAAGATTCTTCAAACATAGAAAACTCCAAAACTCCCTTACCCTGAGGCCACTCTCCCTGTCTGCTCGGTCCGGCTTGCATATGCGGTGACGGGTGATGATGAGCTGCCTGAAATTAAAGTCATAGATTTTTAAGCCATGACTTAATTTTGACTACACATAAAATGTGAATGATCTCTAACAATACGAAATTTCAATTTAGATAATATCGCTCAAAATTTTCGAAGAAACAACATGATTGGCGGTTCTTGAAATTTCAAATAGCTACTAACAATCGTAATTTTAATATATACCATGGCAATGGCTACCTATAGCCTTCGAATTAAATTGCGAATAAATGCGATACCTGAGGATGTTGTTGCTGTTGCTGTTGCTGTTGCTGCTGAGGTTGAGGTTGGGAAGTGGGCGGTGGATGAGTATCCGCTTGTCCCCCTCTTTTGGACCCAGGTTGGGAAGGAGTCCCAATGGTTCCTGCAGCGGCCGCGGCGGCCACTGCATCGGCTGTCTGAGCGTACGGATCAATTGCTGGAGCTGGGTTTGGGGTTGGACCGTTCTGAAAGATGGAGACGTTGAGAAAATCCAATGTTAGGATTAGTGTCGAATTTTTCAAGGTCTTAGAATCGTCAAAGTTGCTGTAAACTTTTCAAAGATCTACCCCAGATCATGTAGAATTTGTACAAATTTCAAACCTTCCTAGTCTTTGTGGGATAGTCAAAGTTATTCGAGGTAAAGTATTAGAGCCCTGTTTTCATCCCATAAATAGTTAAAAGTTACTTTTTTCAAAATTCCAAATTTTTCACCAGTCACAATTGTTTACGTTTCCTATTTTCTCTCACACTTTTTGTCCCATTTCTCATCTCTCATTGATATGCCTTTCTTCAAATGACATCACATCGTTTGTTCTTTGATGTTTCGCTCTTTTCCTCTCTCCTAAACGTCCGTACTATTTCCCCGTTTTCCCACGTTCATTCCACACTCACTCAAAGAGTGACACCAAATAATCGCTGAGACAAGACGGAGAGAGGGATTTTTCTTTATATTTGATCTCTCGAAATCATACTATTTCTCCTTATCATTTTCTCTTTTGATATCCTACCCCTTTTTCTCTAATCCTCTCTCAACAATCTTTGATCTCTCGTCATGCTTTCAGCGCACAAAAATTACACAGAAAGAAAGACAATTGAATTGACAAAGTGAACATATTTTCCCTATTGAACACCTCTTCTCTATTTTCAAGCAAAAAATGGGAAGAATGCAAAAAATGAGATAATTGGAAAATTGCAGAAAGAAAAAAATAGCTCGGCAAACTTTTCAAATATGCAGGAAATATGTTTCAAATGTTTCATACAACTTCAGGTCAAGATTTTAAATTAGATTCGAATATTCTTTCTATCCTTTTTTTTTAAACCTTCTCGAATTTATACTCTCCTAAAAACTACTCCCACTTCATCAACGACATCCCCAAGTTTTTAAAAGCGCTCTCATTTCACAACTTGTAATCTGCATGGATTAAAAGTCAATTTCGCGCTTTTTGACCGCTGCTGACTCATTTCGAACGCGTAAACTATGTCGCAGTGGTTGGGACGAGAGATAGAGCCTATCAGAAGAGATCAGAGAAGAAGCTAGACACTAGGAGAAATAGTCTTTTCCATCTATGATGTTAGAGAAAAAGAGATCCGGAAAAATAGAGTGGCATCTTTCCATGTTATATTCAATGCTAGTCCCCTTCACTTCCCTTGCGCTTGCCCAATTTTCCTTCCTTTCATTCGTCTCTGGGTCGTTTTCTTCGCGCTCTCTCGTTTCCCCGTACACTCTCTGCCTCGCCCTATCTCCCCCTTCCTTTTCATTGCATGCTGTATGAAGGCCCCGATTCCTCTGTCCCCGTACTATTTCACCTTCTCTAGCTTCTCTCGCCCTCTCCACTTTACTGCGATATCGCTCACTATTTCTCTCGTTCGCTAAAAAACGAGAAATAGCGTTGGAAAAGAAAGCGAAATAGTGTGGCGCCGAGAGAAATAAACCCATTGGGCCAGATATGTACGCCTTCACACAGCAAAAAAAAAAGAGAAGGAGAAAGGCCGGGCAAATAGGAAAGACGGAAAAATAGCGTTGGAAAAGAAGAGAAATAGAGAGAAAATAGGGTAAAGATAAAGAAACCGGAGAAATAGTGTCGGAAGCAAAGAGGGTTAGAGAGAAGAAATATCAAAGGAAAAGGGGAAAGAAGCAGAAAATCGAGAAATAGCATGGGAAGTAAAGGGGGTTGGAGAAGACAGAAAACGACAACAGATAGAGAGAAACGTAGAGAGCAGAGAAAAGGAGTCTGAAATTGTTTGCTGTCATCGATTTTCAGCCCCGCTCTGCTAATACAGCTTGCGTGGACTAACTCTCTCCATTTTCCACACTATTTCTTTCCCTAATTCTCTTCAAAATAACACTATTTTTCTCTCTTTTATCTTTCAGCCTCTTAGAATTTATCATTATTTCCTCGACTCTCTAAAAATGCAGCGCTATTTCGCAAGTCTTTGTGTATTGCCTAATATAACAAAAGCATGCTAATGATAGACTTGACGACACTATGACGAAAGAAGAAAAGACAGGGGAAATAGTATGGAAATTAAGAATTATAGAGGAAGAAAGAAAATAAGAGAATATTAAAAATTGAAAGGAAAAAAGAAGAGATTAAAGAGTAATGAGACGAGAATTGTTTATAGAAGGAAGTGAGAATTACTGAACGATGTTGCGAAGTTAGAAATTTGAAATGAAATTGATATCATTAGAAAAAACAGTAAAATAAAATAATTGGGAAATTTATCATTTTTTAAGGCTTCCCAAGTGAAAAACTATTGAATTTTAAAAATATCCTCGAATGAAATACTAAATCTGAAATCTATCAATCCTTTTCAGACAATTTTTCTGTTTTCCATAATGCTCATGGTCCCAGCCAAATATCGAAGCTTTTAAAAATCCAAAGTTTATCACTTTCTAAGCCTATTTTCCCATTCAAAAATTATATTCTTATTTTTCTCTAGTTTTCAGTGGTCACTATTTTTACGTCATTTTTCTCTCGTTTCTTGCAATTTTCTGTGGGAAAATGGGGAAATCGAGCAGAGATTGGAAAATTAGAGATAAAGGGAAATTGAGAGGGATCAAGAGAAAATGTCATTTCCATGAGAAAGCGAATGAAAGATCAAACTAATTGGGAAATATGCCAGCAGGTTTCCGGCGTCTATTTTTTATCACGTGACGAGAGGCGAGAAACATACTTGTTCAGAAAGAAAATAAAAAATGCTGATGAAAAATGATATGAGCAAGCTTTCACAGAATTTCTTATCGAAGAACAAGTTTTTGCCTAATCTACGAACAAATTTGCCTTTCCAATAAGATTCTAGTCCATTTTAGAGTGACCAAAATTTACGTAAAATTCACCTGCTCTAATAATTTGGCAAGAAATTGAATCGTTTTGAAGATTTTCTGATTCAGAATAAAAAGTTGAGGCAAAATTTCAGCGTAGATTAGAGTATTTAGAAAATTCTAAAATCTGAAGAAATCTCCAACTTTCAATTCCAAAATCTAAAGTTTTAAAAATCTCTTATTTCTAAAATTCACTATTCCAAAAATCTCCTAATCCCGAAACTCTAGTCTGTTAGTCTGTTCGATTTTTGGTCATATCGTGGGAAAATTCTTTTTTAGACACTCTACGATTAGAGATAGGGTGGAGAGAAATAGTGTATTTTTGAGAGAGTCGCAGACGCGTCAGAGAACGATCAAAGACTATTTTGCTCTTCACCGGGCAAGGCACTAGAAAAGTGCGAGAGGGAAAAATAACAGAAAAAGAAAAGAGAGGAAAAGAGAGAAAGGGAGAGAAAGAATGGAAAAAAAGAGGAAGAAAGGAAAAAATGTGCCGTGAAAATCATACATCAAATGAGACAGAAGGAAGCGAATTGCAACACTTTTTCTTTAATCCCATTGATTCCTTCTCTATTTCGCCATTTTCTGACTTCTTTCTCTCTCTTCAAAATTCATGGCAATTTCTCTTCTCTTTCATTTTTTCTTTTCCCATACTATTTCCCGTTCATGCTTATTGCATCATCATATGCCAGCGCGGTAGTGGGTTTGTTGTTTGTGCGTGAAAAAACGAAGAAAATTTAGAGATTATGTGAAAATGCGAGAGTGACAGAGAACGAGAGGGAACAACAAAATGTGGTGGTCACTCTTGTTGATTTCGACATTGAAAAGTTTCTATTTTCAAATTTTTAGACTCAACTGTCCTAGTTATCTAACTTAATTACTCTAATTAAAAGCTAATTATTTAAAAGGCTTGAAATATTGATGAAATCTAAAGAAGATCAACCTGAGAGTTAGCATTAGCCGTTGTCTGGTTTGTGTTGGTTTGGGCTCCAGAAGTCGGCGTCGACGTCGGATTCTCTGACATCGTTGCCGAGTTTGTCGTCGCGGCTTCAGAAGTCTGTTGCTTGCCGCTCAGCAAAGTATTCAACGTCGGCGTTGACTGATGAGATGGAGGAGGTTGGGTTGAAGAGGTCTGAAAACTTTCCTTTCAAAATTCTGTAAAGTCTCCAATTTTCAGAAATTAAACCTAAAAGCACTTTAGCTAAGTTTTAAAACACCGCCGAAACATATAAGAGCCGATTTCTTGATATGGTTACTGAACGCTAAGCAACTATAAAAGGAAAAAGAGATAACTTTCTCTCAGAAATATGCTATAAATCTTTTCTATGTCTTCAAATTTTATTTGATAGTGATATTGGTTGGAATTAGAAAAGACCAGACTTACCGAATCTTGGTCGGTCGGATTCGAGTTTGGTTGCAATTGTTGCTCGGCGGACATTGACCGACACTGCCTTCGGATCTCTCTTCTTTCTGAATGTTCCAACTTGAAATTTATGGTCAAACTTAGGTTAGACTTCAAAATCAACGTAAGTTTTAAAAATCAACTACAAAATTTAACTAAACTTCATTTTTCAGTTCATTATTCTCCTTTAGAGCTAAATCGTAGCTTCAGATTCAACTTATGACTAAAGCATGAATTCAAATTGAACTAGAGATTAAAACCAACTTCAGTATTCATCTCAAATTCACTTTGAAAATGAAGATCCACTTCACATTTTTAAAGTCTGACCTGTCCTCTAACCGAAGAATTCGATCAGTTTTCCCGCTTGTCTTCGATCAATTGATTGCTTCTTCCGAATTCACATAAACTTGGCGTGTCCTAGGGAAGCCAACACGCGCGAGGAGAGTAGACGACCAAATATGGTTAGCGTCTTTCTGCAAAAATTAGAATATTCATGAGAATTTTAAAGATTTTCAAAAAGTAAACCAGAAAAATTTAGTAAATCGTGAGTTTTAGAAGATGGAAACGATAACATTCGGAATAGTGATTTTTAAAGGAAAACTGGACAAAAATCTTATTGTTAGATTTAGAAAGATAGTGCATAGAATTTGACTCATGATAATGATTCTATAGCAAGATTTTAAAAATCTAACTTTCAGAATGTTTATATAAATAAGTCCTAAGAAAATCACAAATATTTGCGTTGTTCTCAATTCAAAATATCTTACCATTTTCGAATTTAGAATTAGACACTACTACAAACTCCGAGAAAAATAATGGTTAAAGTACAATTTTCCTGCACTCTCAATTAAAATAGGCAAAATTCTCATAGTAAACCCTAAAATCCCACAGGCGCGTCTAAAATTGTCATTTTCCCATATCATACATGGAAATTTTGAAACTTTCCCAGATATTTCAACCGCCTTTTCTAACCTCAAATCATAACACCCCAAAACGGATGTAATAAATCTCGATTAATCCGTTCTCGAATAAAAGCGCACTGACCTAATCGCGCATTATGAAAGCTTAAAACTATAATCTTTTACTATCTCAAAAATATGCCAGCCGGTATTTCATCTTATGTTTTATCATTAGAGTTCTAATTTACGTTTAGAGTGACCAATTTGGTTTTTCCTAACGAGAGAGCTAGAGAGTATGGAAAGCAGGAGGAAAAAGAGGGGACGAAGAAAAAATTCGTTCGGAGCACGTTTTTGCCTTTTTTGCATGACGCAATTTTCGAGAGCGAGGAAATAGCATGGCTAGAGAAAAGTGACCAAATCTCTCATCACATGGTAAAGCATAGAAAATGAAAAACGACTGGGATAATTTCCGGGTGTGTATCTAAAGGGAGCGAACGAGCGAGCACATGCCCGTTCTTTGAACCACTTTGCAAAAAACGGCGAGAGCGAGTGAATGAGAGAGAAATCATAAAAAATCGAGAGAATGCCGAGAAAAAGGCGGACGTGTTTTTGATTGACGGGCCGAATGATAATGATTTGTGTACAGAATGGTTCTCATTTTGAAATTTGAAAAAGAACCATTCGGTCTAATGTAAAATGTGACGGACAAATCGCGCGGGCGTTGGCCATACACCCGCCGCACCAACACCCCGGAAATTTTCAAAGGGTAGCCCCTCCGAATATAGGAGGGTTGCGGGATGGTGATGGTGGAAGAGGGGTTTTGAGAATCTCTCTCTCTCTCTCTCTCTCTTTCTTTCTCTCCTGAGCGCGCTCGCGCGATGTGTCGCTTGCTATTTTTCCGCTTCGCTCCGCCCCAATATCGATCGGTTAGGGCCCCCTTCGAATGGGCGTGGCCTCGGCCCCCTAACGCTGCCTGTGAAGAAACGAAAAGAGAAAATTCGCATCGAGGGACCTAAAAATCACAAATTTTCACCATCGTTCGTTTGAGCTTCAGAATTTCGCGTCCCATCGTTAAGAGGCGAGGGGGGTGATCTTTCTTTCCGGGACAGCACTATCTTTCTCTCCCTTCTCCCCCTTTGCAATAACAGATTTGTAGTTTGCTAGGGGGGTGCGCTTATTCACATTATTGGGATCGTTCGCAGGACCGCGACGCGCCCGCCGCGACGCCGAGTTAAGTGTGGCGCGCGTTGCGTGCGTCCTCTCTCCCCTCGACACACTCCTCTTGCGTTGCTGCCGCCGAATCGTCCGTAATAGCCTTCTCTCGCCCTCTTCTCCGCTTTTGTTTCTCTCAAATTTCCGCGCTATCTCTCGATTTATAACCTCTCTCGCTTTTCTTTCAAAGGACGACAGCAGGCCTCGGGGAAAAAATCGCTCGTCTCTTTCAAATATTCCCTTTTCCTCTCTCGCTTTCCCGTGCTATTTCCCCTAACACCATTACTTTTCTCCTTTCGTTTTCTTTTCCGTCTATAAAATTGCCATACTATTTCGCCCGCTCTTATCCTCTATCGAAGCAAGGAGGCCTGTTAAATGTAGGGAAGGGAAAATGAAAGAGAAGGGCAAGAGGGAGAGAGAATTAGAGAAGAAGAGGGAAAAAATTGAGCGCGCTCCCCTCTCTGACACGCAAAATATATAGGATTTGAATAATATTGAGAGCCGCGGCCGGCCACTAGGCGAAATAAAAAATGTTTACTATCATTAAGCGAAAAAACGCGTGCCTAGAATGAAGATAATTGCAACTTGAATGAATACGAACTACAGAAATTAGGGTAAAGATCGATAGTATAGATGAAAGAATGGAACATCGCTATAATGTGAAATTCGGAGTAATGCACACACGTTATACCTATCATAATAAAGTGATAGATTTAAGATGATGTGATAAAGTATAAGGAGACACCTAGAAAATTACTACAATATAGCACAGACTATCTGATAGAGAACTTATCTTCGAATCTTAGAATGTTAGCTAAATTTCACAAGTCTTTTCACGTATTCATAATGTGAAAAATTAGAGATGAGGCGACTATAAAATTTCTAAAAGCTATTATTTTGACTAATTCATACTGTACTAGGAATTAACATACAGCATACTAATCTAAGCATACTCAGAAAAGTCATTACTAATCTCTCACAAGCTTTACGATCTAGATGAAGAGTGAGTAAAAATGACTGAAGCTAGCCTATAGTTATGATTTTTAGACGAAAAAAACTTTGTTCTAAATATGAATGATGAAAATTTCACTTTAGAATCCCAGAATTTTCAGTATGACGAGATTTTCATCGAACGTTCAACTTTTCTGTCCATATCTAATCTAGACTATAAGAAATAAATAAAGCAAACCAAAAAATTTGAAAAGTCGAAAGAATGTGCAATTATAAAAAAATATTCCGATAAGTTTCCGAAGAATAGAAAATTCAATTAATCATTTTAGAAAGCAATAGCTTTCAGACCTATTTAGCACCCGTAAACCAAGCCTAAAAGATTGAGAAAATTCTAACCTCGTTATAACAACCTCTAGCCTAACTTAATTCTCACCCTTGTGTAACTCAAAATCAACCTTCATATCTTAAAATATATGATTTCTAAAATCTAAGTCCAAAATTTTAAAATGAAAATTAAGGAGTCTCAATATTACAATAAATTATGCCGCGTAAAAGCAGTACCATTCTTTGCAAATAAGCTTTTCTTACTATTATTGATTTTTTTCGTTTTATAACCGAAATATCTCCTATTTCTAAATTCGATATTTTCAGACTTCCTGGTATTCCTAATCAAGCAATTCCCGTAAAATGACTTCGTTTTTGCGGAACCTGCCCTGCTCCAACCCGAACCACTTTTCCAACAACGTCAGTGAGAAAAGAACACAGGGAGCGGTAATTTTTTTTATTTTTGAAAGTTATACCATCCATTTCTCGTTCTATTCTTTATCGTGCGACAAACTCCGGACCAAATATTATATCCATATATTTTAATAAAATGAAAGTTTTCCCAAAATTACAGTATTCTTTTTGAAGAATGCTAAATTTTCGATGGGGATAGAATAAGGTTTCTAGAAGAAAACAAATTCCAAGAAAAAGTTAGCAAATTCTGTAGGAAACTTTTCAAACCACAGTAATCCTGCTTTCTAAATGACTAGAGGATTATGGCATCGAGCTTTAGAAGACATCCTATGTGGTGTACGACTCGGCGCCGAAGGTGATCAACGACATTCCGATGCAGCCGGACGAGCGCAAGATCAGGAACGACAACAAACCGCAGCTGCTCAGATACTTGGAGAGGAACTTCAATAAGACGGTAAGAAGAGAAGATTACTGTAGGAAGTGATGGGAAAATACTGTAGAAAATGTAGAAAGTTACTAGATTTTCAAAAGCAAAAGAAAAGGTGATAAAAATGATGGAAAACCAAAGAATATTAGCTACTGTAACTTTTCATCAGACTTCTCAAAGTTCGACCTGAAGAAAAATAGTATGTCATATTGAGAGAGAACAAGAACATGTTTTCTTTTTCTTTCTTAAAATATGCACTATTTTTCCGCGAGTCGATTCGCAGGTTTTTGCGGGTCGAGTTTTGAGAAGTCTGCTTTTCGTAATCCAAGGAAAAGCTAAGAAGTACTGTAATAAAATGATGAGAGAATGTGTACTTCGAATAAAAGACCCGATCGTTTAATTTCCCAAAAATTTAGCTCAAAATGGACAACGACCGGAAACGCAAGGGCGGCGGCGATTCGAGTTGCGGGTCTTCTATTGCGGACGATCAGGTGAAAATTTTCAAAATACGCCTCCTTTCAAGGAAAAATAAATGCCACCCATATTCAAGAAAAGTTAGTGAATTAACCAAATTACAGGAAAAAAACAAAATAAATCTAAAATGTAAAAATAAAAATTAATAAATCGACCGACCTGAATTTTGAATTTATTTTCAGGAGCCCCAATCGAAGTCGTCTCGTTCGAACTCGTCGATCAAACGGTCGGCTGCCCCGTGAATTTTCCGGTTTTGGCACTGAAACGAAAAAATAAAGCCGTATCTTCAAAATAATAAATCTTTCAAAAAAATTATCTACTTAAAATTCTGAATTTTGGAAAGTTCATGGATATTTTTCGTTATCAAACTTTCTTTGAGCTACAATAACTTTCCAAGAAGAAAGAAATTTCCCCATTCTTTGAAGCTAAGTCGGATAATCGTAAAAATCTTCAATTTTTCTATAAATTTAAAAGATGTATTTATTCACCTAATTCATTTCTTTCCGGGTTACTGTCGCCGATGAGTTTTACGCGTTAGCTCCTCGCTGTATCTGTGTCTCACGATTCTGCAAATTTGAAGGGTTACTGTAATTACCGTAATCCTTAAAATATGCCTCTCACTTGAAATACGCTCTATCGCTAAATATTCTAGATTAGAACACACTATCAAGGGTTACTGTAATTACAGTATTCCCTTCACCTGAACCTGAAAATCACCAACGTTCATGTACAAAAATATGACATATACAACGTTTACGCCTTTTCAATAAATACGTTCTTTTTCAATATTTATTCACAAAAACGTTTACAGGTACGGTATACAAAGCTCAACATACTAGTTTTCACAGTAAGAAAAGTTTTTTTTCTAAATTGAAGCCCCTCTTATAAGGAAATAAAGCTAAAAATAAGATCCGGGGACTTCAATTATAAAATTTTAGGGGGTACTTTGTAAAAAAATAATTCATACTACACGTGAATTGTACAGTGTAAAATATCCCGGAAAAATCATTAAAATGCTGGCTAAACACTCAATTTAACTTCACCCATTTAAAACTTCACCGAAAATTGATGAAGATCTCATTCAAAGTGAGTGAAATTTAGGAATGAATAATGTTAAACTAGGTGAATTTTAGTGATCCTATAAAAATGCCCCGAAACGGTTATACGGTAATTGCATAAGGGTGAATTGCTCAAAACGTCACTCAAGACCTATAGATCTTTCGAAACTCAGAAAATAGCTAGTCGATAACTATTAGAAAATTATGATTAGCGAGTGGTGATCGTTAATTGCCCAACTATCATATTTAAAAATCTAATACTTGGTTAATTAACCAATAAAAACTAGCTTCCTGGAAAGATACCTAATGATATCGAAAAGAAAAGTAGGTTAACTCTCCAAAAATCAGAATAATTACCGTTAATTGACAAACTATAAACTTTGAAAACCTGATAATTAGGCAATTAAATAATTATAAATTACAGATTCTTGGCGGGTTGCCATCCGTTGAAGCCCTCTTCCAGATCCTGAGCAGCCGCGATCAGCAGACGGTCCGAATAGGGGTTGCCGATCACCTGAAATTCGAGAATCTTATTCCTTTGTAAATCGAAATTTTTATTGGTTAATTCGAGTCAAAATTTTGTATGAAAAATATGCGGAATTTAATGTTGATTCCGAATCTGAAAACCGTTTTCGATTTGCTTTGATTCGAAGCGACTTATGCCCGGAAAGCTGCAGGCTTAATGTAAAGGAAAAGCTCGGAAATTTTACTTCGCCACCGGTATGCCCAGGACTGCTCGTATTAAACGAAAAGTTAATAAAACCATATATTTTCATTTCTCCCACTCCTTAGAATTAATATCCGTTGGTCGTTTTTAAAACTAATTATTAGGAAAAATTTAAGAGCAAAATAAGTTGCTAAAAATTCGTGGAACCCTCTGTATATTTGTCTGAACAATAGGATATTTAGATCGACTTTTTCTAAAAAAAACAATATTCTCGATAAATTTCTAGAAAAATATACTTCAAACGATTTTCATATGTTTATCAGAAGAGTTTTTTCCCCCAATAAATTGCATCTAACAATCCAATTAATCACAATTAAAAGATAAAAGTAAGATACATTATTGTCAACATTACTATAGCGTTGAAAGATTCAAATTCCCACCTGCACTCCAAGCGGTAGACCATTCGAGTCCAGCCCCATTGGACACTGTACAGCTGGCAGTGCCAGGGTATTCCAGAAGCCCGTGTAGACGAAATTCAGCGGAGCCAGAATCGGCTCGACATGGTACAGGGCAGTGGACGGCCACGAGGGGAATAGTAAAATTCCGTCATCGCCTGAAAACCCTCATATTTTAAATCTATTTTTTTTTTAAGAATTATAAAATTTAACACACAAATTTTAACCTCATTGGGTTTCCCGGTTTATCTTACATTTTTCCAAAGACATTGAAACAGAGAAAGAAAGGAATAAATTTTTCGAATGGCATTCGTAATTTATACACCGGATTTATACAAAGATGAAGTGGTGGTGGTTATTCCCAATTTTGAAAGTTAGAAAAATGATTTGCGAAAAATTACCCAACAACTCCTTGAGCTGCCGCTTAGTCCTTTCGCGCATATAGATGAACTCCTTGAATTTGTCCTCGGGGTAGTCGAACGAGTCGATGATTCCAGTGATGATTGCGGGTAAGGTGTGTTTGGACTGTCGTGTCACAAAACGTACCAGTTCGGTCCAGCAATTCACTGCACCACTCTTGCCCTCAAAATATTCTAATTTCAGTTTTACCACTACTTTTTAAAAAAAAATTTCATTGCTCCTATGCTTCAGAAATTTGTAAAATCTGGTAAAACGAAGAGAGAGAGAGATAGTGATAAAACCTTCATATAAAAGATCGTTTCTACATAATAAAGCTTTCTGATGATCTTATCTTTTGACTCATTGATAGCATAGTGAGAAAAACTACAGTAAACATATTAAAAAATTGAAATTTTAAAAATCAACCTCCGAATCGAGCATGAGTTGCTTGAACTCGGGCCGGGTTTTGTCGGTCATGGAGCAGTTGAAAATGTCTATCGCGTAGTTCGAAAAGGGAAGGTCGATTTTGTGCGCAACCAGATCGTATTTCCTCTCGAAGAATTTCACCGCCTTTCGGAGGGTCTGAATTTTTGAAGTTTCAATTTTCTGTCAGATAAAAAGATTGAATGGAAACCTCAGTAGTTAATGTGTTCTTGAATAAAAAATAGATAACCTGTCTCATTTCGTAGCTGAGCGGCGAGTAAATCGGACTGGCCTGGATACCTTCCATGTAGAACAGGCGTAGCTTCTTTCGAGCAACCGGCTCGTCCAGTCGGAGTTTGTCCGAATTTGGACCCGCCATTATCTGGAAAATAGATCTTTTAAACAAAATTATTACTACTATCTTTGACAGAAGAAACATACGTTTTTAGGTTTAAAAAATAAAGAACGAAAAGTGTTACTTTCAACAAAAGTGGTAAATCCTCTGCGTATCTGCAGATCGGTCCAACTCTAAGCATTTCAGATCGATAACCATTTCCAGTGCTTGGAATATGACCGTCCAGAGGAATTATTCCTAAAAAAATAGATAAATAATTCTAATTAAAAAAATCGAACCTGGAGTAGGTTTCATTCCGAAAACGCCGTTAAAGAACGAGGGCATGCGAATCGAGCCACCGATATCAGAGCCAACGCCGATCTGGAAGAAAATATTTTACAAAAATTAGGCATGTTTTAATTATTCCTAAAATTTAGGAACGAAAATGCTCTTCGATTCAGTTTCGTTGTTACTGGCAATCTACAAAGTCATGAAAATTCTTGAAAGAGAAGAGAACATGAAAATAAGCAAAAAATACCCACCACACTTCCGCAAGACGAAATCAAGGCAGCTTCTCCGCCAGAACTTCCTCCGCACATCCTTCTGCTGTCATATGGATTGCACGTCCTCCCATAGATGTTGTTCACCGACTCTACCCACATACAAACTTCGGGTACGTTGGTCACGCCGAGCAGAATCGCGCCGGAATCTATCATTCTGAAAAAGTAAAATTTCTAAAAAGAAAACTAAAAGCGCATTCTTTTTATACTATTTTGTGCAGTATATATATTTTTTTAATTTCTAAAGAAGAATATTTGCTAAAAATTTTTGAGACTGAATCTCAAAAAGTTCAAGAAAGAAAAATGTTGAGAATAAACTTTAAAAAACCAAAAATCTAGAACCGTTTTTAACGGGATAGGCACGACTTCTGGGAAAGTAAAAAGGGCTTCTTTCAAAAATAAAAATAAAAAAAAACCCCACCTCTGAACAGTTTCAGAAGTTCTGTCGCATTTCGTGTTCTTTCTATTATAGATGCCGGATGTGATGACCACTCCGTCCAACTCGAATGCGTCCTTCATCGTGAACGGCACACCGTATAGGGGCTTCGTTTTTAGGAACTGAAAATATATTAATTTTTTAGAAAACATTTTTACTAAAAATGATGCTCTTCTTAGAAAGTTTCTATGGATTTATAAAAGATATTTTTAATGGGGATTGTAAGTTTTTAGCTAATTTTTAAAAATAAATTTACCTCCTGTAATTCCTCCTCAGAAAGACTAACGATTGTTCGATCGCACTCAGTGGCTTGAGCTTTAGCTTCATCGAAGAGCTTCACGACCATCGCGTTGATTGTGGGATTGATTTGTTCAATCCTTCGGATATACGAGTCCACAAGTTGGTATGAAGTGATCTGAAATGTAAACTTTTGAGGAATCAAATTTTAGAAAACTTTCTTCTGCTATTCCGAATAGCTGAACATTTTTATAATGGTACCCCTACTGTTATATCTTCAAAAGAAAACTGCAAGATTTCTAATCGGCCACCTTTGAAATTACATTTCATTTGTTGAAACAAATAAAGTTAAAAGTTAAACCAACCTCCCTTTGCGCGATCATCCTGACTGCCTGAGTAGCACTGATGAGTTGGAGTCGGTCGGTCGGCTCGGTCACGTATTGTCTCGTTTTGAAGGCGTTGATCACGCAGAACACCGCATGCAGAGCCAGGAAATAGAGACGGGATATGAACATAAATACTGCAAATATTTTCTTTTCATGTTTTCCCAAATTATGATCTTTAAGGCAAGATAAAGGAAAAGGGAATAGAAGGAACTTTTAAAGATTTTTTACCTGGCCATAAGTGGAATAACATCCAACCCGGCACGAGTGAACCCATGTTTGAAGCTGAAAATTTTGAAATTAAAATACTAAAAGATGGAAAATTCATAAACGAAAGCGAAAATTCTACGAAAGACATTGTTGTAAAGAATTCCAATGTTTTTGATAAGGAGCGTTTGATAAAATGTAAGCAGAAATCAGCCAGATTCTAGGCAGCACAAATCATCAAATACACTACGCTGTATGATAAGCAGGTTCCCAGGCCTATGCTTTATCATGAGAGTAGAAGCTATCAAACTTTAAAGAGAAAAGCAAGTACCTTGATCGAATGAAAAAGCATGGTAAAGTGTACTTTGGCCCCTAAAAACTATCGAATGATAAAATTTTTAAATTGGCAATCATTTCCTGCTTTTTAGAAAAAAAGAACTCAAATATTAAAACAGCTTCAAGCAACTGTTATTGTAACATTTTCAAATCCAAATTTGTTTCAACTTTATTTTGAACTCGAAATTCTTCCGAACCGGTGTACCCAACAATTTCAGGATATCGAATTAAAATGCATAGCGAAAAATTTCATAAAACACTAGAAAATATGCACTTTTCTGAAATGAGTAAAATTTAGATTTCTGGAAAACCCCAGAAAATAAGCAATACGGAAAGAGATGTGAGGATATTGCAAAGACATTGTTGTTTTCTGAAATTCAGAATTCTTATAAAACCTGATATTTTAGGGAAAAAACAAAAAATTGATTTGATTCAGATAAGGTAATCAGAGCAATCTATATTTAATTCAATGATGAAGAATAGGAATACAGACCATTTGAAATATCTTAGAATTTAAAACAAATTGAAATACAGATTCAGGGCCTAGAAAATGATTCTTGACATTTTATACAATTCAGTTTCCTAGCAACGAAGACGATTTTTTGCCGGTTGACATTTAGAAAACGCGATTTTACCTAAATGATCAGACGTTAATTTTATCGCTATTTACTCAAGCTGGAACTTTGAAATCTTAGCCATTATAATTTAGAAAAAAAACTGAGAAGGCAAAAATGAGCAAAGTTCTGCTTCATTTCATCTATCTTCCTTTGAAACTTATTCACATTTTTCACAATTGAAACTTCAGATCTTCGTTATTTTATTTAAAACATCTTTAAAAATAAAAATAACTCACCCTAAAAATTGCCCAAATCAGTCATTCTTGTCGAATTTCAGGGCCTTCTCCAAAAGTGCGGCTTTAGTCGAGTCGCTGATGTTTTTCCACTCCTCGTTTGGACGGAGCCTTCGAATGTCCTGCCAACTGGTCAGAGACTGGATGCATTTGTCCTGAAAATAACATTTATTCTTTTCAAGAATATGTAGCTATAAAATTCTAAAATCGAGTACAATTTCTGACTTATAATTTTTCCTTCGTGAAATTAGTTATCTCCCGACAAAAGATTCTAAAAATTCGATTTCCAACCTGCAACTTGCTGAGCAGATACTGATCGGCCCAGACCAACTTCGTAACGGTGTTGATCTCCTTCGTATTTTGCAGGAACTTTTCGCATTCATCCAGGACGAACTGAAAAAGTATTTTTAATTGAATTTTCGAAGAAAAAATCACCTGAACTTCGAACTTATCGCCCAGCTCCAGGAGGTATTCGACGTTTTCGGCTGAAAATGCATTTTTCCCTTTCAATATAATTTTAAAAAAAAAACTTTATAAAATAAAAATCCGACCTGTAACCGGCCTGTGACTAGGATAGATAACATTGAGGAACTCGACGAATTCTTCGTAAATTACATCGTCCAGAAGGATCTCTTTCTTCTCCTTCTCACAGAAATTCGAGTAGAACATCGCGTGAAACACCGGGGAATATAGGGCCAAGTACTGCAAATGTTATCTTTTATTGTCTTTCATAGTTTTTCAAAAATCTACAGTAACTTTTCAATTTATACACTTTAGAGTACGGAAATAGTGTTGTGAAGAGTGAAAAAAACGGAGAAAAAATGGTTTCATTTTGTAGATTTTTTCATTTTTTTTTAAATTCATAAACCCAAAAATTTACCGTTTTGCTAACGTGGAGTTTCTTCCCGTCAATCAGTAAGGTAATATCTGTTGTGTCTGGCTCTTGAGCGTAGAACTCGAAGTGGGGGCTGCATCTGAAAAATCAATTATTGCATAACTTTTAAAATTGTAACTTGTAAATGACGTTGCGAAAAATACCTGAATCCGACAACCCTTTGCACGGTGATGTTGGCCTCGATCATGATTTTGTCGCTGCGGATGTAGCCCTGAAAAATAAAGGTCTAAGAAAAAATGTTAAACAAATTCATCCATTTCATTCATCAACTATTTGGAAAGTTCATCAGCCTTCGAGAAAAAATAGTATGGATAGAGAATAAACATTTAATGGATTTTCAAAGTTAAAATTTTTTTTAAAAAGAATAAGAAGTTACCCTATCCGGATTCAGCAGATCCGTCCATTCCATGAACGACGGGAAGCCCCAGTTGTTCGAGTTGAAGTTGAACCGATTTGTGAACTGCAAAAAATAATGTTTCAGAAAATTCATTAAATCAAAATAATTAGTCAAAATTCAATTGTTGCTTTTCATCTATTAGTCAGTATCTAAAACTTTATAGGAAAAATACAAATTTAAATTTAAAAATAAGATACAAGATCCCCACCTCCCTAGAAAAGTGGGGCTGATCAGCTCTCTGAGAGAGAAGTCTGAATTCAACGATAGCCTCGCAGGACCACAGAGTGGATCTAGAAAATAAAATTTTTTGTTAATCTTTTTCAAAATCCTTACTCTGATTCCGGATTGCAGTCGATATAAACCGAGAAAAACTTGACTTGAGAGGTCCTTTTCGAGCATTCCGTTTTCGCGGCTAATCTCCTGAAAAATATTTTTTGATCCAAAACTATAATTTTATTTTTTAATTAATGAAAGTAATCATGGGACTGACGAAATGATAGAAAATGTTGAATTTTATGCATTTTTCTTGAAATATATCCCAAATTCAAAAGGTAAGAAAAAACCAACCAAGGCAAATTTGCAATCAAATGGAAAGACGAAGTGGTCTTCTTGTTCAACTCGCCCACTTTCGGAATCTGCAGTTTGATCGAGCCTTCGGTTTTGTTACCTGTAAAACTATTGTAATCTTTCTAAAATTACATCAATTATTCGAAAAGCTACAGTAATCCTTTATAAAAAAGAAAAAGTTGTTTTTTTTTAAAAAGAACAACTATAGTAGCCTTTAGCAAAGGTCTAAAGTGATCGAACATTTAAAAACGTACCCCTTCTGAGATGAGACTGATGAGAATTTGGGTCGTCGCAGGCCGAGGGTTGATTGTCCGGAGCAGACTCGTTCGTACCGACCACTTGCGGCGAGTAGGTAGAGTCTGCAATTTTTTAAATTCTTCGTTTTTGGAATTTATCATTGATCGAGAACATTTTAACTTTCAAATTCGTAAAATAAAGAAAAGTTTTGAAACATATTTTTGAAAATTTCAACATTTTGGGAAAAATGATAGAGTTCGAAGAAAAATCTTACTAGCAAAGAGCCGCTTCTGAGTTCCCTGTCCTGGTGCGGGTCCGGGCTCGTTCCGCCTCGCCAAATTCCCGCTCGAACCCGCCTGATTCGGTGCCCACGCGTTGCCCTGAGATTAATTATTATTTTACAAAAAAATCAATAAAATTTCAGCTTTTAAAGAAATTCGGCATCGATACCAACAATAGGTTTCACGGGAACTTCATCAAATTATAGAAATCTTGAAATTTATTTATACCATTTTTTATTTTTCAAGAATTTCTGAAAAAGTATTCGAAAAGTTGCCACCTCTCCGCCATTTTCAGCAGACTCCCTCTGTCCGCCAGCTTCATTCAATCTCCTGGGTCTATCAGCTTCCTGGGCACCCTCCCTGTAGTTCAGTTATTATTTATTTTGCTTTTTGAAGTTTCTTAATTTCTCCCTCAACATATTATTTCTCTTCAAACTCTTATCCAAGATCTATCTTAATGTCATTTCTAAACATTTTTACCTGGCGCCTCTCCTCTCATCCTGGTTCCAAATCGACCCCGCACTCGCATGACTCCCATTCCCACCGTTGTCGTCACTCATCTGAAAAATCGATACATTTGATCGATTTTTTAAATTCGAAGTATTTCAAAGAAAATAGCGATGAAGCGTAGAAAATTGAAAAGAAATAGCGACTTTTATAGTTCTGGAAAAATAGAAGATAGGGTAAAACGTAGAAGAAAAAATCTGAAAGCTTGATAAGAAATCTTATCGGAGAAACTAGAATCATTGATCATTGAAAAATAACGGAAAGAGGTGTGTAAAAATTTCGGGAAACTCAAATCAAGGTGACAAGATTTCGGGATAAAGCTGAAAATGAGGTAAAAAATTCGATTTCTACAAATGTTTGACAATGGTAAAGATACCGACTTTTAACTATTTGGCCAAATTACATGTGGTTAAACCGCACGCTAAAAGTGCGAGAAATCAATAACTAGACAAAAGGGAGAAATAATGTTATAAAAGAAGAGACAGAAAGTGAGAAAAAAAGAAAAAGGAAAAGAAAGAAACCGATATCTTCTATATCTATCCGTCTCGGTGTAAAACTAGAGATCGCTTTTTTATCATCCTGGGCAAATTATAACAGTGATTTCTTTTATCTAACGATGAAAGATAAGATCTGAAAAACGGCTGGAATCATTTTTATCGCGGAGTTTTAGAATCTGAGATATCATTTCTCGAATTTTTGATAGGATCATCTTGAAAAAAATGAGTAGCATAGATTTTAAAAGTGGCTAGTTTGAAAACTTTAGTCAACACTTGGTACGAAGGGAGGGTCCGAGAAATTTTATACCTATCATAAAAATCACCATTACGTTATTTTACCCTTGCACTAAAGACGCACTTAGAAATACTAGTTTCTATCATAGTACAGGCAAACTAAAAAGGGCATGGAAGGTTATTTCTACTTCTCATTGATTTTTGTCAACTTTGTTGAAAATTGAGAATTCGAAATTCCCTACTAATTTGATCACATTTTGAAATTGAATTAGTGATGTTCTGAAAATTCAACAGAAAAGGGTGGGGTTATTTATCTCGCCAAATTAAAAACAAATTTATTTTGAGATTCAAATAAATATTTTTTTTGAAAATTTACGATTTCTTTTCGATCAGATCTAATTTGAGCAGATTGAGATAGTAGACTGGAGAAATTGCGTCATCGGTGTGCTTGATCACCTAAACATTTTTTTCGAAAATTCTTTACCAATAAAATTAACCTTTTCTCAACTAAAAATGCTAGAAGATAAAAAGATGACTTATTTTCTAAAAACAAAAAACTTGTGGAAAAAATCCTACTTCCTTTTCCCTGACGGCGATTTTCCTCTTGAATAGGGGACAGTCGAGCACGAAAGTCTCGTATTCGCCGCCCTCGCCACACGGATGGACGTCGAATTTGGCGTTTAGATCAAAGACTATCGGAGCGATCTGGTTAAATAAAACAATTACCTCAGACCTCATTACCCTAAATTTAATTACTCTAGTCATGAGTTAGCTGGAGCAAGTTCTCAAAACAGATTTTAAAGATTCGGAATAATTATTAGCTACCTTTAAAGCTAATTACCCAAATTATCTCCAGCTTAGTTACCTCTCTAATCGTCATTCCCAGGTGGCACTCCTTTAGACCAATGGACGCAACTTTGATGATAATCGCTTCGATTTGATTTTCAATCATCTCATTCAGAAGCTCTTTTTGATCCCTCTCCCACAAATAGCAGACGGGTATCAGATTTAGTCGACTGCATACGTCTTCGACCCGCTTCTTCTGGTAACTCGACAAAATTGCGCCGGCCGACACTCCTGAAGATTGAAATGTTTAATGGCTAAATTACAATTTCACAAGATTTTCAATTCATAAAAATCGGAATTTTTACCTTTCAAATTCGGAAAATCCCGTTTCACCTCCGAAAGTAGCTCGTACAGATCTTCGACTTCGTCGCCGTCCGTTTTCTGGAAAAGGATTTTTAAATCTGCTTAATTTAATTGAGAAGATGAAAAATTGATTTTGTCAAATGTTTCAAGAAAATTAGCATACATTCTTTATAAATTGAACATTTTTGCAACTTTTCTACCTGATATTCAAATTCGACGTTCACCGGTTTTCCCCGAATCTGTCGTCTGTAGAGCGGTAATTCCATAGCCTCGGCAATTGTCTAAAAATTCTCTAAATGAAACTACAAAAACTTTCTTTGCAAAACTCAGGCCTACAAGATTCCGAAATCTTACCTCTATGCCGCTATGCCCGACGCTCTGATACATGTAAGAATCGATTTCCGATTGACCGGCTTCGTCTGGTGGTCGAAGATTTGCCAGAGCCACGATACGGTGGCCTTCCCTAAAAATAAAAGCGTTGAAAAATACTAAAGATTAAAAAAACATCAGAGGATGAAAAGTGAAAAAATGCACTCGATGAGTTTTCTATAAATTAAACTAGAAAATGACAAAATTTTTCTAATTTTGAAATGACGTGAGGACGTGCGCTCGAGCTAGGGGATAGGGAAGGATGGGAAAGTAGAAGGAAAGTGGGAAAAGATAGCTCAGGTCATTTCTGTTCCTCAAATTTGGAAATACCTCATTTTATTTTGAAAATTGATTAAAAAATACCGTACCTAGCCGCGCACATCAGATTGTAGATACTGTCTTTTCCGCCCGAAATCATACCTACGATTTCCATTTTTCGTTTTCTGAAAAAATCTAGATTTTCCAAAATGCCTACCACAAACAAAAGGTAACTAATGTTAGTCAAGACAACATTTCTTCAATTTTTCTAACGAAAATCTTTCAGGATAAAACTTTATTCGTTACTCAAACTCACAAAAAATTAACTCATATAGGAAAAATCGAAGAGATTTCCGAATATGGTAAACTTGGGTATGCTAGCTCTCAAAAATAGGAGCAAGTATACCTAAACGCATTTCAGTTGAGGCTAAAAATCAAACTAGAAAATAGAGTAGATTTAGAGCATTTGGAAAATGATTAAAAAACATTTTAGGGGAAATGAAAATTTGCTAACTAAAAAGTGACAGAAAATTACCCTTAACACAGAAAAAAAACTTAAAGAAAAATTTAACTAGCTACAAAAATGATCAAAATTCATTTATTTTGAAATTTTAGCAATTTTTATTTTTCGAACTACAGGAAGGTGGGGGAATAAAAACGCGCTTGAAAATATGGACTTGGTTTACCCAGAAACTGATCAAATAGCTCTATTTCGGGGAAAAGGGTGCATACTTACAAAAAATTTTCTCAAAAAATAAAGTGCACACCCTGAAAGAGAGACATGGCGAGTTTTACTAATCGAAAAAATTTTATGATAAGCGTTGAATAAAACACGGTTTAGCACAGGAAAAAAATTCCGAGTACTAAACCGCTGAATCAAAAATCACGAGTATAGAAGGCTCAAGATTATTTTTTTAACCAGCTTGTCGTAGATAATAGATGGGGGTAGGATTTTGGGAAAAATAATAGGGTAGCGCTTTCTTCAATTTTACACAAATTTTCCAAGTTCCATTTTCAGAAAAAATGAAATTTGAATATAAACTTCAAATTTCGGATTTAAAAAAAAAATTTAATTATCGCTACCCCACTACTTTTCCCCCAGAATGTTTTGAATGTATGCGTTGTTGGTTGATGATTGACTCGCCGCTCGTTTGATCGCGAGTGTCGGTCTAGCAGGTGGTTGTTTTTCCTGATTTATGACAGATAGCTGAGTGCGATGTCGGACGAGGTCTGCTCTGCGGCACGGGCCAACTGCTCCTGAGCGAACTGCACATACTGTTCGTGTTGTTCTGGAAACATCGATTATTTCAATTTTTAAAACTATTATTTCCCATTTTTATAAATGTTTTCTAAACTTAGTGTATTTCAGTGATTTAAAAAAGTTGCTAAAGTTTTTTTTTTAATTTCTCGAAACTTTTAATGGATTTTCAAAAAATGTAGTCAGAGAAATAGTAATGCGGATTCCAGCTTTTCTAAAAAAGTGTCGAATCCCCAGGTTGCAATCTGACGTTGATTTTTGCTCCAATTAGCATCGAGTTTTGCTATGTTTCAAAACTCGCTCTATCTAAAGGAGCAAAATTATACCCTGCCCTCAGCCTTTTGGGCGGGGCCGCGAAGCGGCCCCGCGCCAAAGGCTGCGGGCAGGGTGTAATTACCTTTGTTTTGGGCTAGTGCACGTACATTGGATTTTATCGATGTCTAGTTCTCTATGACACGGTAGCAGTGGAGCGCTAATTTTTGATGGATAATTTACCCCCCATCAAATGAGGAAGATCCGCGAAAAAATTTTGAAATTTGCATCATGCCTTGGGGAGTTATCGATTTTTGAAGAAAACCCAAACGGTATCCGTGGACACGAAATTGCGTACCAGACACGATCTGGCATTTGCGTTCTATAAGTGCTAGAACGATGCGGTTTTTTTTATTTAATAGATATATACAAACTGTGCTGTCGCGGCTATAATCCAGAATTTTCGGTAAATAAGTTGCCCCGGGGCAAGCTTCTGATACAAGACCATTTTTGCAATTTGGACAAAATTATTTAATTTTTTAAAAATATTTGTGTAATTTTTTGCTGTACATAATCGACTCAGATGTGACATATAAACATGCCGGAACAATATTACACGGTTTTCGGATTCAGAATCTCGACGTCGACGTGAGGTTTCTGAAGAAAAGACCAAAAACGTCAATTTTTGCTAATTTTTTTACTAAAAAATTCTAAAAGTGACTAAAATAAACTATTTGAACATCGATTTTTTATTGATAATTTACAGCCCCTCAAGAGAGGATGATAACAGGAAAAATTTTCAAATTTGCATCATGCCTTAGAGAGTTATAGACTTTTGAAAAATACCCCAATGGTGTCCGTAGACACGAAAATGCGTACCGTA
>LIAE01006365.1:205673-218890 GCA_002287525.1 Diploscapter pachys | reverse complement strand
CTTAGAACAATATATTTTGACCTTTTGGAGTTTGCTGTTTAAATTTGTAAGGGAAGAAATGTCTTTGACGCTTTTTCAAGCTTCTCCTCAGATTTTTATGATTTAATTGTGATGAAATTGATGACGATGCGGTCACTCTTCTAGTAGTTAACGCCCAATGATTGGGAAAGTGATAAAGAAAGAACACTAAGGAAATCGCTTTTTTCCTCGCTTCACCCAAGCGCGAGGATATCAAGTTTCCTTTGTTAATGAGCGTACTTTCGATGCCTGCCATAAATGGATGCCTTCGTCACGTTCGTTTCAGCTTCTAATTGAGTAAAAAGGATATGAATTCGGCATTGGGAAATTTCGAGATTCGTTTTTATCGAAACTTAGTCTATAGTTTTTCAGGCAAGCCAATAATATTTTTATTGGGTAATGACTTGGTTTCGAACAATAGAGAAAGTGTTTGTTGCGTGTTGGGGATAATTAGACGCATCATTTGCGCACGTTTTCTTCAATGAAAGGCGTCCGTCCATCGTCCGACGACAATGCCACTCTTTGGGGTGGATCGTTTTTCGATTTGTCATTTGATTTGCCGTCAGCGGCTATTGGCATTTAGCATTCAGCAGGTAGAGAGAGGGCTTCAGTGCCAAATGGTGCGTAAAAATGCGAACACGTCAATTTGTACTTGTCGCGTAGGCAATCTGATAGTCTGTTTGACAAACATGATGATCAACAAAAAATCCAGGAGAATATTTTCGATCTCTTTCGATACCTCTTCTGGGATTTCGCTTTTCCACGCGTGTTTCTCGTCACATTCTTCTCAATGTCTTCCACGTTCCAACCTGACTTCTTCCCCAATTTTGCGAGCGTCGCCTCGTTTGTTGCCTCTTGAAGAGGGCGCGAGATTGCTCTCGTTGGCTTTACCTCGCACCACGTCAACAGTTATAATTGGAGAAGGAAGAACGATCGTCTACAAATATTCCCAAGAAAATATGGAAAGGAAACATGAAGAAGCTGGGAGGCAGTAGAGAAGCAAGAGATCGAAAAATCGAAAGAAACACTGCAGGAAGAAGAAGGAAGGAACGACGAGAGCCTTGCGCAACGATGCACTGTGCCCTCTATAGGCTTGAAGGTCGAAATCTAGAATGGAAAAAGAATGAAGCTTCTCGAGAGTGAAAGTGAGGAAACAAATCGAAAGAAAGGAAAAGGAAGGCTTCTGAACCTAGCAGAGACTGGTCATTGAAACCAGACAAACTCGACTAATTTGCATATGAAAGTACGAAAGTACACCGTGGGCTTCCATTGTAGCACAGTAATTTTGGCTTTGTGTCTCCAAATATTCATGGTCACATATTCTTTGTCGAAAGGGGCTGTAAAAGACGAATGAAGAAGTCATTCTTTGGCAACACGAGGGAATTTTATGAGCATTCGTATTTTGATTTGGTTGGTAGTTTGATGCTGGTCATAGTTCATACAAGTTATCAAAAATTTTGAAAAGCATTGTAACTTTGATCAATTTTTTCGACATGAACTGGTCAATCCGAGAATTCGATATGCGGATTCTGATACTGGTAAATAGTTTCAGTTTCAATATCAAGCGTGAATCAGTAATAAATTAAAGGTTGCAAATTTAATTTCGAATGAATTTATCGCTACTGTATCAGAAGGTGATATACAGTAGCCTGGAACTTTTTTTCTCATTGTATTCCAACTCGATTGTATCAAATCAAAAAGCGAAGGTCGTCGTCGTTTTCCCTCTTCCTCTTGCATTGAACGTTGTGATGTTTTTACGCGTGTATGTGCCAATGTGCCAAGTGCGCGAGAGACACTTGCAAGGAAAAGAAAGAATAGCAAAGGAAGGAGGGAAACTGAGACGGTCAATTGATCTGTCGGATGTTAGGAAATAGGCAAGGGGACATAAATGGCAGTCTGACGCTTTGACATGGTATGGACAGCAGCAAGGGCGTTCTGCTCGACTGCACTGTTTCAGGGTTGCGCCAAATTGAGAATCAAAATAGAATCGACGACTTACGTGAATTTTGAATGGAAATACACGTAGGTTGAAATTGAAAATTTCCAAGGTCCAACTTGAAGTTGCCAAAATTCTATGCATGTGGAAGCTATTCGATACTAATTCAAAGTAAACGGAATGAAAGGTCTATAAAAAGTTCCGGAATTTATGTAGACATATTGCAAATGTTTACTCGCACGCCACAATTGACCCAATACCCTTGAATGGGACAACAGCAGCAAAGCTTCGGTCCATAGTATGCGAACTTACAAATCTGCATAAACATTGAGGAACTTTATATTATTATTCTTTCTAAAAGAATTTGCACTGCTGAAACTCCATCTGAATTTTCATTGGCTAGTTAAGTTCGTCCTTGATGAATTGTGGTTGCTCGGAACACGAATAGGCATGAAATGGAACTTCTTCACCTTGCTTCTATGCGCAATAACAAGGCGAATGGTGGTCGGTGAAAATTGCGGGGTTTATATTCGTCTTCATGGCAATTTCCTCAGGTGGTTTGAGCGGTCTCCTTTCTTCTGCCCAGTTTCTTTCGACGTATTTCATCCGCATGTCAAACTTCTTCTTCGTCTTCAAATGATCATGCCGCTTTTTGTCGTGCATGTCATTTAGAGGTCGATCGAATGAGCGAGGCTTATTCAACTTCGAACTTAGCCTGCTCGATTCAAACACGATCGCTCTTTTTGCCTAAGCCGTCTCGGCCAAAGTGCGCATAGTTTGACGTAGGAAAAGAAAATAAATCTTCCTCTACACGCATAAAACTCCAAGTATCGAAGGTTTGAATAATAGCTGACATGCGATGAACGATTCTAGTCGATTATTGTGTTAAGCTTTCAACTCCACTTTTAGCAAAGACAAAGGGCGTTCGTTTTTCTTTGGAAAGAAGTTTTGAAATTGAATAGAAATGGATACATCTATTCAGAAGAACTATTGCGAGTTGTCAATACTTGACTCTTGTGTTTATCGGCATCCACAATATCTGCAAACAGGCTCAAGAGTATCTTTGTTTCAGATCCTATGTAAGGCAAGGGATATCCGACTTGTTTATTTTGGCTCTTCAAGTTGTAAATATCCTATTGATCGCGCGCGCAATATTGTTCGACAGCTTGAACTTCAATAATTCAGTCACCATTGTCTCGTGGCGGATTTCCAGAACTTGTGTTGGATTTCACTGTCTAAATGAATGCGCGCATTCGATGCGAGTAATCACACATTACAATTTAGCCGGCTTAATCCCATAAAAATCTCGCCATCTATTGTTCAATGAAAGGAACGCTCAAAACAGGTCGAGACATTTTGCGACTGCGCTTCGGCATTGCGCAAATGCTTGGACTGCGCGTTTCGCGTCGGAAAGAGACGAGCTTAATCGGCTTTGGCTTCGCAAAACCCACGCGGCATTACCAGTTTCGGTGTGGGAAAGCGAATGCAAGGAAGCGGTTATGGGTGAAGTTATGCCCCCACAACTATGGTCGGCATGATTTACGGTAGTTGACGTGAAGAACGAGATCGATTTCAAATAAGGTTTGATTTAATCGGTGAAACTACGCAACTTTTGTTTTATCAAGAACAATAGATCCTAAAAAGTGTTCATTTGATGATATCGCTCTTTTGATAACAAACTACGCGAGTTTTTCAATGGTTTCAGTTTGGTCAGTGAAAGTTGCTGTGTGTTAGATCGTACTGGACTATATTAGAGTTGAGACGCAGTTGGATTTTCGTGGATACAGAGTGAAAGCCAACTTCCTCGTTACTCTAATGAAGGATTTGTTACTCATGCTTCAGGTAGCACTCATTTTTTGGTAGAATAAGCCAGGGCTAGATTCTTACTTTCATCGCTTTGCTTCCAGGTAGCTGTACGCAAATTTGCCAGACGGCTGCATTTTGAAGCAGTGAAAGACGAATTGTCAACGATGCTTCTGGAAGGAAGGGAGGAATTCTGTGCAAATAGAGAGAAACATATGAGAACATACAGTAAAATTGTGTACATGCATATAATCATGATAAATTGATAAGCATTTGAGAATCTTCTTCAAAATAAGTCTTTAGAATTTTTTTTCTAGGATATTGAAGAGAAATTTTGAAAAAATGTTCTCGCAATCATATATAAATGATATGGATAAAGACTAGAAAGATCTTTTTCTAAATTAGCTTTCAATAATGTTTGTCTCTGAAGTAAGGAAAAAGAAATGTTCGGCTACGAATTTCACTGATAGAGCTGATTCACAAACCATTCTATCGATATTTGTTTATTCTGGCTTGTCGATTTGACTTTTTCGATCGCAAGGTCATTTCCCTTTTTGGACGCTGGATCAGCACTCAGCAGCCAGTTCGGGTCTGCAGAGAGCGACTGGCAGGAAGAGATAAAGGGATAAAGGAGGATAAAGGCTAAAAAGGGACAACAGAGGGACTGACTGGATATCGTTACTATTACTTTATGCAAAAGAGACAGATTGGCCAATGGGAAAAAGAAAACAATGTATGCAAATATGAAATATAGATTGGGCAACTATTGGAATGGGTTCCATGAGATCAAACCCTGATCATGGATATTTGAAATTTCGATTCAGATCAGAGGCGCACAAACTTCAAATTCGATTTTGAAAAACTTCGACATCGAAGAGTTCTATCGACTTCGAGATTTTTTTCTTTAAATTTAACTCTGACTTCGACTTTGGCATTGAAAAGTTTCAAATCGCAATTTCGTGCGCCTCTAACTCAGATGATGAGTTTGAACACTACAATTTCGTTTATTCAGGTCTCTTTAGTCGAGAGCTAAAGTTCAAAATCTGAACTTTAATTCTCATTAATTGTCTTTGTTGCCTCATCGCTTATGTTCGATCTTCGTCTGGGAAATTTTTTCTTCTCGATTCAGGATCGGCAAAAAGTCGTCTGCGCGAAGCGTTTTTTCTAATCGTTGCAATTATTTCCTGGGGCGCGAACTATCAACTCTTTCACTGCTTGGATTGTGTGGTGTGTAATAATATGTTCGATTTCTGAATGTCTGAAATAGGATTTTGCCTTATTCAGGGGTTACAGTCTACCACTGCCAGGCTATAAGCTATTACTGCCTGAAACCTGGAACATTGAGGGAATCGCAGGGGGAAATTGCTATTGATTTTTTCCACAGTCCTCCAGCTAATTACACGAGGAACAGATTTATGTTTGCTTGAAGCTAAACTGCTAAAGATACCTACTTTCACTCTCTTACTGTTCTGTTCTCTTTTTCTGGATGCCGCCGTCGACACGTTTTGGATGGAGAAGGGGTTTAGAAAGTCACACATCGCGGTTTGGAAGAAAATAGGAGTATGACAAATTTTTAGGCGTCAATTGAATAAATTTTATGAAAATTTGCAATTGTTACTCATCGCATTAATTACGATACTCTTATGAAAGCGCTTAGAAAAATAATATATCGGTTTGAAGTCAAAATTCTGAATTAATATTTTTATACAAGACTAAAAATTGAACAAAGCGGATTTAGTTTGTCTACCCTGGCAATTCGACTGTCATTTCGGAGCTCCTCGGTGTATTTCGAAGATTCAAGTCAACAACGGGAAGATCGATTGCTATTCCGGAATCGATGAAGGTAATTCTCCAAAACTTAATTTTTTCCTTAAAATTTGGACAAGAAAATGTTCTCCTTAAACTGTAACGACTCTATTTAGGCTGTCCATCTCACTTCTTCGTGTGTCGTGACAAGAGCAATTGCGTCGAGCCGAAACGCTTTCAAGACGGCCGCCGTGACTGTCAAGATGGCAGCGATGAGCGTACGTCATTTAACCATTCGTAATTATCGCTAAGGACGTTGGGAGAAAATCGTCGCTTTGTGTTGCATATTTGTATGTGGATTAGTGACAGTTCATCTGAGAGGATGACCGAGATTTGGCTCATGCAGGGGGATCTATTGTCCTTCGCAGTCGTTTCTCAGAAATTCGACTTTTCTTTTTCCTCAGGCCCAGGTCCAGCCTTGACCTTCTCATTTCACAAACTCAGGCGCACAGCATCGCATTTCAACCTGAGCAAAAACAAGAAAAAAGACCGAACGCGCACTTTTTGTCGAAGGAAATTGCGAGGAAAAAGCGCAATAAAGCAACGAGAAAGGGAACAATTTTAATCATATGCAATGGTAGAATGGTAACATTGACATTGGATGAGATAAACAAGAATAAGATCAGTGAATTTGGAATTTGCTGAATTTTGCATTTTAGCATGCCCAGCAGGATCGTTCCCATGTAGAGATGGCAAGAAATGCATCAACCAGAAGATGTTCCAAGATGGTATGGCGCAGTGCGACGATGAAAGTGATGAAGGTAAATCTGAAATTTTGTCGTTATAAAATACGTTTAAAGAAAAGATCGAAAGTTATTTCCACCTATTTAGACATTTTCTAAAATTATTTCTTCCAGAATGCACCGCCTCTCAAATCGAGTGCGGTTGTGGAAAAATTCGTTGTGTCGACAGAATCCGAGTTGCTGATGGAATCTGGGATTGTGAAGAGGGAGACGACGAAATGGTCGACCAAACGAAATATCAAAATGCCACTTGCAAAGACGGCTCAAAGAGACGAGTTGGAACTAACACTTTGTCAATTGGATCCATCGAGTTGTGCAAGGGAAAGAACAACTGCTTGCAGGAACTTGGAGAGATTTGCATTGTGAGTTTTTTTGTTTTTACAAATTTCAGAATTTTTAGTTGATTCTAAAAGATGATATTTTCAATGGATTGTTCATTCATTTGATGTTATACAAATTTCACTAATATCGAGAGGAATTGTTTGCATGGATATTTCAGGCGGTAGCTGGCTCGTGGCGTTGCATCTGCAAGATCGGCACGATTCGTCCTCCCGGCTCTGTCCGTTGCATTCCAGTCGACCAACTCGATTCATATCTGCGAAGTCCCAGCTCGAATTGCACGGAAATGCGCAATGATGTCAACAAGTTGATCGGAAGTTTGAGAAAGGGTATTTTTACTTCTTATTTTGTTTACATCTTAATCGATTTATTTAAATTACAGCTGATAATTACCCAAAGGAACCGAAACTTCAGCGAGAATTTCGTCGATCGCCTCAGAAATTCGCTCCGCCTATTTCGGTAATTTCTTTAGTTTTACTTTTTTCATCACAGATTCCAATTCAGAAATCTGGATTTTCCCACGTTGTGCCAAGCCCATTCAAGTCGCCATTTGTACTGAGCGGGGATACTGGAACTGAAGTTGCAACTTCTTCGGTAAGTTGAATTACTCAGTTTCTTTAAATATTCGAGAAGTTTCCCTCCTTTAGAATAATCATATCTTCTAAAAAAAGTGCTCGAATTTTCCAAAAGCCTCATTATTTCACTTGAAATTCTGACATCTGAATTTAGAAATTTGTGAAGAAGAACAACAAGAAAGAAGAAGTTATCAATCCATCTACCATCGACACTTATGGACTGGAATTCAAGTTTGCGAAGCAACGCGACGACGTTTCCTGTGATCCGAATAGCGTAACGGCTTGTGCTGGTAATTCATTTTTACGATGACCTTCAATTTTATAATTTTTTTTAGGAAAGAACCAAGCTTGTCTTCAAAATCCCGACGGAATTTATCGATGTGGTTGTGATCAGACGAGCACTTTCGTCAATGGAACTTGTATCGGTACGAATCAAACCCCTATGATTCTTGTTTTTACTTCTCTATCAAATAAAATGAATTGAATTTGTTCACAAATTATGAAAAGATTTGATTTGATTCAGAGCTGGTAAATGAGTGTTCGGATTCTAACTTGAATACGTGTGATCCAGCCGCGATTTGCATGGATTCCGCTCTAGGATACGAATGTTTATGCAACGAGGGCTATCTCGATTTGTCAAAGGAGCCGCAGATCAGACCTGGAAGAAAATGCGTCAAATGTAGGTTTTTTCTTCTATATTTTCAAGATTCAATTATTTCATCCCTAACTTTTGCACTTTTGTGAATTGCGCATTTGAATAAACACGAATATGCAATTTACTCGTCATCTGTCGTGTCTTTTTCTGACAGTCGCTTCATAAATTACAAACGAGTCGAGTTACGAAACATCATGATCTCTAAAAATGACCATTATTACAGGATAAACTGAAATTAAAAAAAAAATGTTAATTTTTCAGTAATAAATGAGTGCGCCTCTAAAAACGGTTGTGATCCGAACGCGAAGTGTATCGATAAACCGATTGGATATGCGTGTCGGTGTAGTTCAGGTCAGAAGTTTGTATTCTTCAATAAAAGCTAAATTTTAAATTTCACAAAAATACTACCTAAAATTTTTCCTATAATTTTCGCGAATTAATCATTTTAGGCTACGTCGACGTTTCCCCTGAAGGAGCGCGCAATCCCGGCAAGAAATGCATCAAAGGTCAGAGACGACAGTATTTCGCAAGATATCCATTTTATTCAACGTTTCAATATAAAAATCGACTTGCGATGGCAAGAAATAGGCTTTATTCAACAGTTAACAATCGACATATAATTCCAATTAGACAGTTTTATTCTACGTTTCATCATATTGGTAAACTATTTGTGTTCATTTGGTGCAATAGTAAGAATCTATTTTCATCGTAAATTTTCATATTTTGTCTTTTTTCCGAAAAAAAAACTTATAATAATATTTTCAGCAGTAGATGAGTGCTCGGATAAGACGCTGAATGATTGTGATCCGAACGCGATTTGTCGCGACGAGATGGTCGGCTTCTCCTGTAGGTGCAAATTTGGCTTCGCCGATATGAGCAAGGATCCTGAGAAGCCCGGTCGGCTGTGCACTCTCTGTAAGATTTTATTTTTTCTCAGAATATTATCAAAAATCATTTAAAATTGTTATTTCATTGAAAAAATACATTCAAAATTTACTCGAGATTTCTTGATCATGTAATTATTTTTAAAAAAAATAAAACTCATTTTAGTGAAAAATTCACATTGTTCAATTTATTTGAAATTTTCTTTGTCAAGCAATTATTTAAAAGAACCTAAATGCTCAAATTTCAGTATCCCTGGACTGTCGAGGCTGCAACTCCACGACATCTCAATGCGTTCCGACGAAGACTGGAAATCTGGTGTGCGCATGCCTCCCAGGCTACGTTGATTTGAATCCGATGAGTCCCGGACAAAACTGTTCCAAGGAGTCATCAGGTTGGTTTTTGTTGTTTAGAAAATGCGCAATTACTAAAAATCATGGTGGAGTGAATAGTAATTGGTTGGTGATGGGCTACATAGATAAGTTCTAACAAAATCTTAACCTCATTAATTTTTCGACTCCAAGATATGGTCAATGATTTGGAAATCCACTTTGCCTAATTTACTTTATCACTTGAAAATAATAGAAAACGCGATTTCATTTCTACTAATCCCAAAAATGGTCAAAGGTTTTGAAATCATTTTCCCCTTGACTAATTTATCCTCGAAATTCTTACAAACGTTTGGCTTAGTTTTTCGCAACCCATGATTAGTCAAGGATTTCGAAATTTCCTACCTTTCACCCTAATGAATTTTTACTCTACATTCTTACAGAAATTCGACTTGGTTTTTCTAATTCGAGATTAGTCTGAGATTTTGGAATCTCCTAACTTTCACCTTAATGAGTTTATCACTCCCTCAGAAAAATTCTGGTCAGTATGTCAATCCCTTTATGGAATTCCCGAAGAAAAAAATACCTCGGAAAATCACGGGACGGGGATAGTTCCATTTCTATTGCATTTCTACATGTCCAAGCTTTTTTCCTGTAATCCTTCGATGGGCTATCACCCAGTGACGACGATGTTGAGGTGGACAGGGGACATCCAAAGGAAGCGAAGATGAGATAATCCAAATTAGTCAGCTAGGCCCTGAGAAACTGGGAGATTTCGCGCCTGGGTCTTTGATCCACAGCTGATTCTCCTGTAGAAAGGAAACATCCCCGAATGGTTTTGCGGACTCTTTGATCATTTTTCCTAGAAAACGGCTCACCTCACTCATTTTGATAGACTTGTGCTATTTTAGTATAAAAATTAGGATTTAAAAAATAATCATTTTCCTTTCAAAACTACAGTATTTCCATTTCTTTCTTTTTCAAAATTTCTGCAACTTTTCCCTTTCAATTGCACTTTTTCTCTGCTTCAGCTTTTTCTTCGACAAAAATCTCTCTCTTTCTCTTTCCCTCTTTCGCACGGTCAACTACCCCTTCCTTTAGGCTTGTCCTGGCTTCAGATGAAAAGAGACCGCCTCTCGTTGTTTCTGTTCCTGCAGCGTTTGCGAAGCAGCCATTCTTTCCCTAATCTTATCACTGTCTAATGTCTTATCAGCCTTATCACTGTTCACTCTAATTCCCCTTATCATTGTTATCAGCGAACGAGAATTCTTCCTCTGTGATGTAGTCGTTCCATCCACAAGAAGATCTGATGGACATCAACAAATCCTGGTGATAAGATTACTGATAAGAGAAGGAGGACTTTATCATAATATGACAGGCGTTTTTATTCAATTTCTCGATGACTCATTGAGATCCATAATGTCGCTCTCATTCTTTTAGTTCTTGATATCTCATTATTATATCACTGTATCTCTCTTGCATTTTGAGTTGAAAATGGCGAATAACATAATTTTGGTGATAAAAGATAGAGACCTTCATTTCATCATTGAAAGCCATTTTGGAACATCGCACGATTTTTCATTCCTTTCATATCTGATTCATCGATACTGTCTTGATCACGATTTTATCATTTTCTTAATTATCAGTCAATCTACCGTCAGAATATTAGTTATCATTTGTTGAATTTTCTTCCTGCAAATTTTGATCTGAACATGATCAATTTAGACTAAAAATCATATTCGCTTTTGATCACTAAAAATTCCAAATTCTAACAGCCTCTTCCAATCAAAACATAACTTTTGGAAAATTTAAATCGGGAAAAAGCTGTGACGTAATCGGTTGAAGAAAGAACTCTAAAATTTTATATTCCAAAAATTTCAAAATTTGCATAAAACGCTCAAACTATTCTGCGAAACAGAATTTTTTTGCATGTTAATGATACTGTACTTGCTTTCATCAACCTAAACCCAATCGTTTTTTATCTGCATTATTCCCAAAAATGTGCTGTTTTGTCCCCCCTCCCACTTCTTCCCTTTCTGTCGGGCCGCCGACCACGCCCAACGATCGTTCAGGCGCGGCGTCCGCTTCTTGCCCCTCTCTCTGCATAGCCTCAGGACGCCCCGCCCATACTTTTCTTCTCACTCACTGTCTCCTCCCGTACTGTTTCTTCTATGTTCTGCGTGTTTTCCTCGCTGTCTCTCACTTTTTTCGAATTCTTTTAGAACGCGGCTTTTTTCGGCTGCTTCGCTGTCCGATCGCAGCAGCAGAAAGCAGCAAATTTGCCCTCTCTATTGCTGGGCGCTGGCTCGAGAAACCCACGCGAATTGGGCCGTTATCCAGCCAACTAAACCATCTCGCCATTTTACCTGAGCCTAACTAATTCGGTTTCAACAATATCCAAAGTGTCGATTAGGCAGTAATTCCACTAATTTCGGCCCCCCAGCCCCACTCATGTGGCGTCTATTTTTAGGCGCAGCCCTCCTAACGGGCCTAGTAAATTGTATAGGTAAAGACATTTTCTCGGATTTTGAAATTGGGTGGTAGAAGTTTGTGTGGATTTCAAGGATCATTATGGTTTGAAGTGAAATCTAATTCACTAATTATTCACAGAAATGTCCGAACATGAATTTTTGATTTCGAACATTTTTGGTATGAAATAACTTTCAACTCGGATTTGACGGGATTGACGGAATGGGTTTTGCACTATTTGAAAACTATGATGCATTTCGTCATTTCCAACCTATCAAAATAACGTTCATCCTAACTTCGTGATTAGATATCTCGCCGTACATTCGGTGTCCTGGTGGAGGAGTCGTTCTGAGCTCAATGTCGTGTTCCTCAGGCCTGCAGACCGCACAGTTCCAACATGCTAGCCGAAAGTCGATCGGTATGGTGATCGGGAAATTTGCATGAATCATCACGTCAAAATAAGCAAATTTAAGGATACCTAGTAAACAGCTCTCTTTATAATTAATCGATTTTTAAAAATTTTCGCTACACTCACTAGCCTAAAGCCCGTTGAATTTTACAAATGGTAGTCATTGTGGACTTGTGAGTTATATCGAGAGCTCTAGTAAACCTCATATTCACTCCTTAAATTAGCCTATTTTGACAGTATTCACACACATACACATGCATGAAATAGCTTTTCAACACCCACAGTATTTTTCATATTGATTTTTCGATCCTACAAAATCTGCGCTTTATTATTCCCTTGGTAAATCTCGAGTATCTACGTAATTTTGCAAAAAAGCTCTAGAAAACTTGGCGATTCCATAAATGGAATGTAAATCTTCATAGAGAAAGAGAGATGATTCTTGTTTTCTTGTTTATCCAAGTCTGACTCGTAGTGAATGAAGGGATTGCTTCATACCTGTGCGTAATTAGGGGATTCGATTCGTTTTTGCGATGAGATGAGGCAACTGCGCTACATCACCATTCTTGTTCTCTTTACCCGTTCTCGAGATTCGCGACATATATTAGAATTAGAAAATTCACGAAAAACTGACAAAATGCGTGATTAATTAGTGCTTTTATCATGGTTTTGTTTTGGAAAATGCACGTTTTAGGCGAAAGTGTTGATCATAGCAAGAAAACTGGATGAACTTTTCAAAAAGGTCCATTTCTCCTTTCTATTTCTTATTATATTTTCCAGAAACTGATAAATAATACAAAACCCGTTCATTAGCGCATTTTTGATGTAATGTCTCGAGGTTTCATTAATTCTACCTTTCTTCCAGAAGCAGAAAAAAATCGAATCCATTTTCGCAATGCGGGATAAATGAGTTTTTTCTTCCCGAACCACTCGGCCAAAAACGCTGTCCTCCATTTGTGTTTCGCGCGCGGTGCTTTATCAGATTTATCAGCCCTCTGAAGTCTCTGAAGCCAGATTTGACCCACATTATGAAGCGCGTGCGGGTTTTTCCCCGAGGTGATTCTGATTCGCAGGCAGTTTTTCAAAGAAATCTCTTTCTGGTGATATTACATTAGGAATGGCTAACGGATTTGAGAAATCTGATGATCAACAATGAAGGGAAAAATTAGATCCTCATAAATATGCCAAAATTATTCATTTTGAAGCGAGATTTTTAGCTCAATACAATTAACTTTTTTATGATGTTTTGATAAGAT
>LIAE01006365.1:109134-205466 GCA_002287525.1 Diploscapter pachys | reverse complement strand
TGCAGTTTGCAGTTTCACTGACAAGTGCACAATAATAACTAACAAATTACAATAATAGAATGGCGTAAAAAGACAGGAAATTATTAATGAGTGAAATTTTATTGAATTGGATAATTTTGAGCATTCATTGGATACTTGAAGATCAATTATTTCGGAAATGAACTTCTATTTCACATAAATAATGATGAAAAAGGTGATCTTAATGTATTTTATGAATGCCCAAAAATCAAAGGAAGAGTTGATGAAAGGAAACTTTGCAGGTAACAATCCCTGCCAAGATTATTCGCTTCACGATTGCGACCCGGTGGCTGAGTGCGTTTCCGAAACTCCCGGCTACTTCCAATGCCACTGCCCCAGGGGATTCGTCGACCTTAGTTCGGATAAACGGTTCCCTGGACGCAAATGTACTAGAGGTGCGTACATTAAAATGTTTTGAAAGTTTTGTTTTTCATTATTTATCATTTGCAATAGTTTAATTCAATTTTATATTATGGTTTTCCATCATCTATTATCATATCCATCGTTTTTTACCTAAAAGCGCGGCATCTCATTTTCGTTTCATAATGCGCAGTCATTTTTCCTATCTTTGATTTTCTTTATCTCATGAAAAGTTGACGTAATCCAATTTGACATCCTTCTGTTTGATAAGCGCGTCATATTCTTGTCCTTATTTGAGCGACATGATTTTCCTTGTTCTAATTTTCAAACGCGCAAAAAATTGACATGATTTATCTTCTAGACGGTTTTTATGACCCATTCTTCATTATGGGGCTGGATTTTCCACGCTTTTTATCATTTGTTGTCTTTAGGCAATCAACTTGATTGCAGCTTTCTTCAATTCAAAATTCGATAGTTCAGCCTGATTCCTATCGGTATTCTTTATCGTGGGAGTAAATTCTCTGGTTCATTCAATTTTTATCATTCTCGAATTTGGTCAAGGCCGATTTTCGGAAACAATGGTGCATTTCACCCAATTTGGTGTGCGATATGTCTTATTAGACAGCGCTTTTTTTTCTTCTAGCGGACAAAATGGGTCTATTTCACAATTCTAAGGTTTCTGCTTTTTTTCTTTTTTGGCGCCAAAATATAAGTTTTTCTGGAAGTTCGTCAGATTGGAAGACATCTGTGCAGATTTTATAGATCCTAGAAAGGATTACCAAGGTCAACCTACGTTTTGATCAGTGATTGATGAATTTCGGAAGTAAACTTTTTGGAATATTCACATTGTTCTTGAAAAGCTTATGGTTCGCACTAAACTTTTTAAAATAAAAACTATCTTAATGACGTTAAGACATATCAATGTCATTATGCTTTGGTAGCGTGATAGGAAGATTTCATAAGATGTTTTGGTTCTTGAATTCATTTTATTTGGAATATTCCAATTTTTTAGTGAACCTTCAAGATTTACTTTTACCATCTTTCGGAATAATCAGGTTTCAACACATCACTTTGAAAAAGTTAGGAATTATCATGGCTAGGAACTTATGCTTTGATAAGGTGATAGTGGAAATTTAACTTAATTTTTATGTCCACACTAAACTTCTTTTGGATAGGCAAATTTTCACATAGCGTGGTATTTTGAACCTTCAGTGACCAGAAAAATAATGAAAAAGGCCGCTAAAATCGCACCGTAAACAAAAATTTACAGCGTAGCTTCGAAAAGCGCAAACTATTTGCTAAGCGATGAAATTCCGGGGTCTGAATCTAGAAAAATTAGGCTACATTAGTGTGGGGATACATAATACAGTTGGGAAGAAGCAGAATAAAGGGAGAGATCAAAATTCTGAAAAGCAAGAAAATTATGATTTTTTAATAATAAACGAAAAACGTTTGAATGAATACGGTATTTATTGGCATTTTAAATGACAATTTATCAAGGTCTGAATATGACATCTCATAATAATAGCTCGTATTCTATGCTATTCTTTATTCTAATTGCGAAATTTCAAGGCCGAAATTCGGAAAAAACGGACATATTTCAACAGCCAAATTGCTTCATCATATCTGCTCGTCTAAATATGTCCAATTAGGATATTCACTTTTTCAATTACCTCAGTTTTGCGCGTTTTCTTTACAAAAGTCCTTGGCCAATATAATAAATGGAGACATGTGCATCGCTCGTTTTGACTCGAAAAATTGAAATCTGCCCGGTTGTCTGGTAGCGCAGTGATCTAGGGCATTTGTAATTAATTTTGACAAAAATAGGAGAAATGATCCATTTACGATATTTTCTCTTGGTAAAAATCAGAAGATGATAGCGTTTAAAACTGACTTCTGATAAAAGAAATGGGAAAAATGTCCGCATTTTAGCAGTTATGGTGTCGAGGTTAGTTGCTTCATTAGTTAGGCAGTTTTGTCGACTTCTTTAGCGGATCAAAATACGTGTACCGTTCTGCCTAACAATACCCCACTAGGTATTCGCTTTGATTGCCGCTACTTTTTGCTCGTAACCCGAGGAAAACAGCGTAATTTCGTCTGCATTTCATCTGTAAGAAATCGTAAACCTTCGATTGACCTACAGTTTTCTGAAGTTTAGCGAAATTGCGGTATTGTAAGGAGGGAACTTTAGAACATACCTTAGGCACAATTTGTTTATAGGATTAGTAAATTTGAAAAAAAACACTTGATAAATAGCTTTTCATTGATGAAAATTTATAGGAAGATCAGCTTTTATATGCATTTTGTAACAGCTTGACTTTTTCCTTTCTAGATTTCATTTTGCCATTCTCTTATCCTAAATCAGTTACTGCTTTCTTCCATCGGTAAATCCATTTGGCACAGAAATCGATTCGATGGGAATCGTTTGACTTTCTCTTCACATCGCCTTCTACAATGAGACGTGACTTGGAGCGTAAGAAAGTAGCACGTTTAGCCGGTTGAAATATCATGGAAAATGAGAGATTCTAGAGAAGAAAATTAGGATATAGAGAAAGAGAGCATTTATTAGAAATCAAAGAAAATGAGGAGAAAAGATACCGAAAGTTCGAAATAGATCTTTCGGATAGAGGTTCAAAGAATTAGAGTAATTGTTAGAGACTATAGACAAGCTAGAGACGAAGAGAGGGATACCGGTTACTTTCTGCTTTCATGAAAGTATAGCCATTCGGGTATGGCTTGGCTAGCTTTTGAGAGGGGACTATTTTCTCTTTCCCTCTTTTTCTCTGCTTCACGCATTATTCGACATTTAGAGGGAAACTTTCTGCATCTTTTTTCTATCGTTTTAGCGAACTATTTCTCTGACATCAATCGTTCTCATTTTGCATGTCGCCAATGTAAAGATGGGAGCAAGAATTCATGGACAACAAAAAAGACAAGAATGAATTAAAGAAAAGACTAGGTCAAAAGCTCGGATTTGGAATGGCGTAGTGAACGGTTTTAGAGAGGATATATTTTATGATGCAAATATTTAAAGAGGAAACGATTTTTCGAATTAAAATAGTCTAGAAATTAGATATTATCATTTTCAAAATCCCAAATTTATCCAGAAAAAACATCTGACTTTCTAACAAATTTCTACACAATTTGCATAACTTTCTGGATTTTTAAAATTATTCAGCATTCGAGCGCGTCTTTCCAGAGTTTTTCTAGAATGGAGCGCGTTCGTCGTCTCGGCAGCTTTAATTGGATTCCTCTTTGGGCATGCGCAGCTTCATCGTTTTCTTGCATTCAGTTGCAAATTAGCTGCGATTTGTCTATATCTCTTTCTTTCTGTCTAAAGATAGACATCTCTACAGGTAGGTGTTCGGGAATGGAATGGAAAAAGGAAAAGAAACCGTAAAAATAGGAAAATCGAGAATTGGAACCCGAAAGATAGAATCACCGAAAATCCAAGAAATTTCCGAGGGAAATCAGAGAAAATTTGAAAATCGATTTTGGAACGGGAATTTTCACTTTTCAAAATAGAAAATTGAAAAGGGTTGAGAATTTGTATTTAAAAAGCAAAAATTTAGACAGCCTTTTTGATCTGAATTTCCAATAGGAAGTTATTAAAGGCTACTAAAATTTTCCGATCTTTCTCCTCTACTTATAGAAATCCAAACGTTTACGATAATCTCAAATAATGACTAGTATCACTTTCAAAAAACATTTGACACCAATTTCGAAATAACTTTGAGTGGATTTCGTTTTCACTAATCTGCTTTCTCTTCGCCTTCGCGCTTTCTGCCTTTCATTTTCCAAAACTATTTCGATTTGTATCGATGATTCTCAAGTAGCTCTGGTCAAAAAAACGCTCAGTGAATCAAATGAAAGAGAACAGAAAACGAGAGAAAGGAAGAAACAAGAAAATGACATAAGGTTTGGAATAAGAAATAGCGAACTTAGAGAAACATCGCATTCATGCATTACACGGATATTTAACATGGCTATTTATATGAATGAAAGTGAAATAACTAGAAAGAGAAGATTTCTGAAGATGACCTTCGGGGTCAGATTTCGAAAGGAAAAATTGACTTCTGAATAATATCTCTCTTATGATATCATGCCCTAAAATTTGCATAAATGTTATTGCTCAATTCTAGTATTCATTTTCAGAAAAAAGAAACGGCGTTAGGAATATTTTGTGCCATTTTATATATGAAATTTAAAATAGAATAACATCAACAAATTGAAATAATTTTGAAAATTCCAGTGGTGAACGAGTGCTCGCTCGGTACGCACACATGTGACTCGAACGCTGATTGCATCGACACTCCCGAAGGGTACAGTTGTCGGTGTAGGTAAGTCAACTTAAAAAAATCTCGAAATTTCAATAAAAAACCGAATATTGTTCAGAAACGGCTGGCAAGATGTGAGCACGAACCCATCTAGGCATCCTGGACGCACTTGCAAAAGAGGTTAGTCCGCGTTTATATATATATATATATATTTTTTTTTTAAGTTTATAATTTTAGTGATGAAATAGGTATTTGATAACAATGAAATGTAGCTTTTCTGGGAATAATGATAAAATTCAAGCTTTTTGGTCATTTATTCAAAAATCCGATCTATTACATCATATCCCGATTTACTCGTGTTGCGCGATTTAATCCCCCAAAGCGGATATCTGGAGATTTTCTATGCATATTTTCAATCAAACCTGTCGATTACGCGATATTTACAGGTTCTCTCTGAAAAATGCGTATTTTGTGCTTACGTGCAGAAAATCTCGTTGTTATTCAAGACAGTATTTTCATTTCTAAGCCTTGGCAGCTTTCAGAAGATAAATCTCGAACCTGTTCGAGAAAAATGGAAGAATTTTCAAGGAACTCATGATTCAATCATTCTTACACTCATGCTCACGCCCAGGCAATTTTGATATTTCTCAATTTAGCAGTAAAATCCAAGGACACATTCCAAGAATTGAAAGAGGAATTGATGATGAATCAAATATTTTGCATATTGCGTCAGAAAAGCAAATAAATTCGAAAATACTGTATCTTGAGAAAAGAATTAAAAACTGAATTGAAAGTTAGCAAAACCATTTATTAATCAAAAACCCTGTGATTTATTGCTAATTTCAATATCTTTAATCCTGAAAATAGTTATTCTAATGATTCCAATGAAATCCAGCATCAAAAACATATTGCATCGGCGGCGCCTTTTATCCCTAATCCTAATCATTCTTCCTTATCTTATCTCCTATCCCTATCCTTAATCTAGTTGCCTCGTAAACACTCCATATTAGGACACAAATTATGTGGTGTTCGCTTTTCCTTCGCTAATTGCAGAATTAGGGCGTTAAACGACCTAATTATGTGTGTAATTGACTAGTGTCCTGAGATTGGGATTGTGATCAATCAAGCATTAAAGACTATCCTTATCCCTATCATTTATTATGTGGGGGATTTTATAAAAAAAAAAAACATCTTTCATGGATTTTCAATGATTTAATTCGAATAAAATAATGATATAAAATAACAATTCACATTTTTTTCATAAACTTTTGCCAGAAATTTCTTACAATTTGTAAATTATGAAATTCATTTAAAAAAATATTATCGTCCTTGAATCATAATACGATCTCTTTTAGAAATTGTTGAACTTTTTAATATTCACGTTCCCACTTCCCATGTTTTGGCGTGCTAGCTATCAACCTCGAGTCATTCACTCACTCCGCAATCGCGTTTTCTTTTCCCAAAGAAATTGATCTCTCACTGAGGCACAAAGGGAAAAAATAGGAGGAGGTCATTGAAATCACAAAAAGACAGGGATTCAAAATACTCGCAAGGAAAAACGGAAAAGACGTGATTCATCACCCGCCTAATCGTCCGAATTTCCTTACGATAAATCGAGGCGAATCGCTTAAAATTTAGAGTTGAAAAGTGCACGAGTTGGAAATATTGCGACAAAGTACGAAGCAAATCGTGAAAATAGCATAAAATCATAAAATTTCGCCCTACAATACTTTTTCTTGCATTTGCTCTTTTTGCAAAAGATAAAAAATATTCAAGCCTTGCTTTGGAAACTAATATTTGATAGTGGAGTTAACTGCCCGAAAAATATAATAAAGAAAATAATTATAAAAATCAAATTTTCAGCTGACATGTGTTCGAACGTGGACTGTGCACCTGAAGCTGACTGTCGAGAGACACCAATCGGTCCGATGTGTCAGTGCATGAGCGGTTTTGTAGGTAATCGGCAAATATCAATACATCGTTACATTAAATAATAAAAATCACTATAAATTGGACATTATCTGGACATTGAATATTCATTTACTTGGTATCTATTGTTTTATTAACGATAGTTACATGTTACAACGATAATATGTATTGTCAATAGCCGATAGCTTGGGACGAAATAAATGATGCACAGATTCGTATATGAAAAGTGCATTGTGTTTTACAAATAGTCGTTACATTCATTCCTTGAAAATGATACATATAATAGTGTAAAGTCTGCTGCAAACAGCGTGCTAATTTATACGCATCAAAAGTCCGTGTCATTTACTTCGTCTCACGTAACCGATCTTTGACAATATCAATATACTAATTACCGTTTTTAGACGTATCAAGACAGCATGGAAGACCAGCTGGAAGAGTCTGTCGGCCTGTTGTCAATGAATGTGCTATTGGTAGGTTTTACGACTAGTGTATCTTTTATTAACATAAAAAATACCAAATTTGCGAGATGAAAGCTGATCTTCATCATTTTTCTGGTATAGAAGCCTTTTCAAAAACGTTTACTTTTTCGAGCCTCTCTAAATCTCCATTTCAAATGCTCTTTCGCTCCTACTGACCAAGTTCATGACGCAAAATGTGTCTTCCCTTCATAGCAGTGTGGTGTAGTGGATAGCGAGTTGGATTTTCGTCCTTCCCTGGACGATGAGCAGGAGATTTTAGAAAAGAGGGAGCAGAGAAGAAGCTCGAAAAAGTAAACGTTTCTGGGAAAGCTTAGGGTATTTTTAGGCAAATATGACTGTTCTCGACATGCTTCTTGCATCGATACGGCAGACGGCTTTACCTGCAGGTGCCACGACAATTACAGAGACGAATCTCCCGATCCGGTCAAGAATCCTGGAAAAGTGTGCGTCAAAACTGCCGTACCCGACCCACCCGAATGCGATGTCAGCGACCCGATGAGTTGCGATCAGAAGAAGCATGAGGTTGATTTTTAGATTATTCCTTTATTTCGCAAGTTGTCCACGATGTTAGATCTCAATTGATTTGATCTAATTTTGGGTAGGACAAACTTAATTAAAACCTTTGCTCACTATTGATGTATCCATGTTGTAAATTGGAAGAAAATATGATGATAGCGTAATAATTTTCAATGCTAGGTCTGCATGTTCGTGAGCAACACGTACAAGTGCGGTTGTGCTCGTGGTTACTCTCGACTCCCGGACGGTCGCTGTCTCGTTCGAAACGAGTGCGAGGACGCCAGACTCAATAGCTGTTGTGAATATGCTGACTGCATCGATCTGGCTGAGGTGAATATTCAATATTTTATACGGGCTTTAATACAGTTTTACTGAACTGAATGACGATCTTTTGGTGCACACTTTCTCTTTAAAAATACATAGAAATTCGTGACGGAACTTATCTTTTATCCAAATACAATATTATGACTTATTTATTGCGAATATTCAAATATTCTTATCATTTAGGGCTACACATGCGCATGCAAATCTGGCTTCGTTGACATTGGTATTTTATTTTATTTGTCTTATTTTAAGAGTCACAATACTCTTTTAGAGAATACATAAACAAGGCCTATATTTTAGGACCTCAAAATCTTCCTGGCAGATTCTGCAAGCAGCGAGTTAATGAATGCAGCAACAAGCGTCGTTATCACGTCGATTGCTCGGAAAACGCTGTATGTATTGATACGGATGATGGGTGAGGATGTATTTATTTTTGAAAAAATGAATTTAAAAATCTATTTTTTTGAAAAATTAAATTAAAAGATTTTTTTTATTTTTCGAATTTTAGATACACTTGTCAATGCAGGCCACAGTTTGCAGACGTTTCTGCCGCTTTCAATCGATTGCCCGGTAAAATTCGACTTTTGAAACATTCTTTATTTTAATTATTAGGTCGTCGTTGCATCGAAGCCATCAACGAATGTAACTCGAGAAACTTGAATGATTGTTCGGACAACGCGTTTTGTGAAGATGCTAAAGGTTCATTTATTCATCAATTTCATCAAACATTGATTCATTTGTGACCTATATCTCAAGATGTAAATGTAGCAAAGCTATATTGAAGAATTATTCTATGATGTTATTTTTCTGAAGTTTTAACGTCTACAATTTGTTTATTTAATAATTTAACTTTCCAAAATGATATATCAGACTAAAAATTATGTAATTTTCAGAGGGATACACATGCACCTGTAGAACAGGTTAGGCTTTTCTTTAATTCATCCACTTTATCCTTAATCTTTTTGTAAACCTCATCCATTATCACGTCACCAAGGTTTAGCTATTGGGGCTAGAGTTTGGTAGACTTTATTATGTTGTTTACAAGAATAATCAACTCATTGAATAGGACTTACAACACAGTTCAACCTATCCGGCCCTACAATAGCCTATCCATGTGTCTAATTTTGGATGAAGTTTACAAATAGATCAATTTTACCAGAGCTGTAAATATGACACATAATCTGTGCCGGGCATACGAGTGTGTTAAGCAGAAGAAAGAGAAATAGCATGAAAAATTTTGCAGCTCTGGGTTTTATAAATGAGTGAAATTTACATAAGAATCCAACAGGTTATATCGACGTCTCGCCCAATTCGACTCACTACCCCGGTCGCGTCTGCGTCAAGCCCATCGAGAAGGCCAACGCTCAACTCAGCAATTCTCTCAGCACCGATGACTGCAATCCAAGTGTAAGTGAAATTTGAAAACTCTAACATATATATCAAAAAATAGTACCAGTAATGATATAAAATTATCTTAACTTGCACTATTTAATAACCTTTGATAAAGAAAATTCAGTGCCTACCTTACCTATGTGTATTTCATTTCACATTTTTACCTATGATTTTAGCGACCCCAGTGCCGACAGAACGAAATATGCACGGACCGAGGCTCTAAAGGCGTTTTCACTTGTCAATGCGCTGAAAACGCTTTCCGTTACATGGATGGAACTTGCAAAGGTGAATTTACGCAAATTTACATTGGAAGACATTTTTGAAAGATGATGGCATACGGAATTTGAAATAGAATACGAGAAAAAGTAGACATTATTTCAATTTGTGTTTTAACTTTCAGTCTATTCCGCTTGCTCGAAAACTACGGACTGCGACAAGAACGCTGCTTGCTTCAACGTATTCGACTCGTACACGTGTCAATGCCGTCCAGGCTACATCGATTTGTCGAGCGATTCGAACAACAAGCCCGGAAGGAAGTGCAAGGAATGTAAGTTTTTCAGCCTGTTTCGAGCATGCCTATTACTATTGCAAGTGATAAAGCTATTAAAAGGATTTTTCATTAGATACTTCATTTGATTTGCTACAAATGTTGAAATTCCAGTGATAAACGAGTGCGCTTCCACTGACAACGGTTGCTCCCCGAATGCGAGATGCATCGATTTGATTGACGGTTATAATTGCCAATGCCTCGAGGGCTACGTTGACGTTTCTAGCAAATACGGCCTACCACCTGGCAGGAAATGCACTAATAGTAAGCCATTTTTCTTTCAAAATCACTGCCATCTTACTTCGCTTTTTTCAAAATTTAACGCTATCTTTCAAATTCTTTCTCTGAAATACGATTTGTTGAGGTTTCACTGTAATTCCAAAAATACGCTCCAATCCTAATCACTCACGAAACCATTCAAGAAAATGCGACCTACTGATTTACATAAAATGTTTTGTATTTTGCGTGACTCTACCTTGATCAATCCATTTTCTCCCCTAAATCAACTATCTTTCCATCCAATTCACTTGGTCTAGTTTTTCAATCACCATTTCTCCCTCCTTTGATTGGTTGTTATTTGGAAAAGCGATGCGATACTTTTCTTCAGTGTCCTTACCTTTGCTTCTCGAATTTTTTTAATACAAATAGGCCATTTATCCGAGAGAGATTAACAGGGAAAACACGATTGAGAAAGGAGAATTGGTTGCGTCGATTGAGAGAGAAAAAAAACTTTAAAAAATGTATATCCATTAAAATTTAATAAGAAATAGTGAGAATATAAGAAAATTGACTTTTGTTTGAATCAAAATAGAAAAAAAAAACATTGTAAGCTCATAAAAACTCAAATAAGACTATGAAAAATACAGCTATAGACGTGGTATTTCAGCCAGCAACGAATGCGCCATGCAGTCACTCAATTCTTGCGATGAAAATGCGGATTGTATCGATGAGCCCGACGGCTATACTTGTCAGGTAAGAAGATCATATTTTCTAAAGAAAACTTATGGTGATCTATTTGAAGATTTCGAATATTTCAAAAACAAGAATTACCGAACTCCAAAAATCCTCATTTGACCAGACCCGAATTTTCAGAAAGACATTTATCTCACAATTTGGCTTTTAATTCCTAACTAGTAACAAGTTTGCAGTGCTACAACGGTTTTGTGGACGTATCGATGAACGCGAACCTGCCCCCCGGCCGAGTGTGTACAGTGCAGACCACCTGTCCCAAGCAGAAGACCGATTTGGTGTTCCTCATCGACGGCTCGGGCTCGATCGGATCGTACGTCTTCAAGAACGAGGTGCTTCGATTCGTTAGGGAGTTCGTCGAGCTGTTCGAAATCGGACCGGATCAAACCAGAGTTGGACTGATTCAATACTCCGACCAAATAAGACACGAATTCGATCTGAATCAGCACCCGACGAAGGTAAATATAAATCTTGTTTGTTTATCAGTTAGGAAACGATATTCTAGCAAGAACTATTATTAGAATCTCTAGCAAAGTACAGTGGTGTGAATAAGTGAGAAAATAGCGCGATTGATGAGCACCAATTCCTAGTAAATCTGCAATTATCAAATTTGTATAGAAATAGTTTACTGTTGATGCTGAAATCTGGGAAGCCGAAAATGAGGAGAAAAAGCGATTTTAGGCCAGTCTTTCTTCCTTTCGCGTGCTATTTCTCAATTTTCTAACCACTAAAAATAACTGTGCATCACTCTGTACCTCCTTCCCAGATTTGGACATAAACAATAATGATTCTTCAGAGCCAAGTTCTCCGAGCCATCACCGACACTCAGTATCTGACTGGACTGACTCGTACTGGAGCCGCTATTCAGCACATGGTCTCCGAAGGGTTCAGTGAGCGAAGAGGCGCTAGACCGCAGAGTCCCGATATTTCGAGGTATAATCTATAATTTAAGAGAACTTTTTGTATAAAAGGTGAGATTTCAGAGTCGCCATTATTCTGACTGACGGTCGATCTCAGGACAATGTGACTGGACCGGCCGAAGCCGCAAGGAAGTTGAAGATCAACACATTTGCTATCGGTAAGAACAACTCTTTTCTACAATACTATATTTCTGAAGGATAATCTTCTCCAAAAATATGAATAAGAAAAAAATAGGAAAATTTGTAGCAAAATAATATCGCAACCATAAGAAATAATTCATATATAAAGTGAAGTAGGGAAAGAATTTTCTTCCTATGATGTTTTGCATTTTACGATGTTAACTATTCTGGTTATCAAAAGAAATTTTCTGCAGTTAATTTAGGAGCTTAACTTGAATCAGTTCCATTTTAGGAGTAACTGATCACGTTCTCGCCAGTGAATTGGAGAGCATCGCCGGATCACCGAATCGTTGGTTCTACGTCTCGAAATTCAAGGATCTCGACACGAGACTTCGATCCATGATCCAGAAGGCTGCTTGCCCTTCACCGATTAAGCAGGTTAGAATTTTTGTCCTTACTTTGGTATCAGCTATGTAGAATTGGCAATAATGAAACTATAACTTTACATGAATTACACACGAAAAATCACCCTTGACTTCATCATTATAAAAAGAAGTTCTTGAAGTCGAAAGTAAAGTATCAATATTCATAATATTTTTAGCAGAAATTTGTCCATTTTTCAAGACTTTGTCTTTAAAATGTGTCTAATTTGCAGGAATCTCCACTATCTGGTCGCTGCAATCCCCGAACCCAGACCGGCTGTGATCGAACTCTCAACGAGCTGTGTGTGGAGGAGGGAGGAGTGCCGCGCTGCGTCTGTCCCGAAGGCTTCGAACGACATCCACACACTCGAGTCTGCGGTGGCTCTCTTTGCAATCCGCAACTCGTCACTTCCTGCGTTCTGCCCGAGGAGTGCCTCGTCACACCATACAATAACTACAGATGCGCTTGTCCGGGTAATCATTTTGAATTTACAAAAAAAAAGCTCTTCATTTGAAACCATTCATAATAGGTAAACGTTTAAATAGCATGAGTGTTCGACAACACGGCGATGAAATAACGAGGAACTTTATTCCATACCTAGGGGATCCTCAAGTAGATATGCCAAGTAGCATTTTGGAATAATTTTTTCGCACAGAACCCTTTCATAGATTTACCGTCGAACTAGATGATGCTATTTTAGACATATTGGGGTTTCTCATTTCAAATTTAAATCGAATTTTTCAGGCGAGTACAAGCGTGACTATCGCACCGGTTTCTGTGTGATGGAGACCGAAATTCACGTGGCCAAACAAGAAGACGCGGACTGTCACAATGGAGGTTCGGTGTGCGGACAGAATGAGCACTGCGAGCAGAACGCCATCGGCAAGTGGTACTGCATGTGCAACAGCGGATTCGAGCGGAGCAGGGCTAGTGGCAAATGCGAATATCCGGGTAAGGATTTATTATTCTCTTTAAAAATTCATTTCATCTTAAAGAAATGCTGAAACTTTATGAAATACAAGACACTTTTTACGGACTTTGTCATTTCATTTTGGCATGCAATATAATTGCCAAGGATCATCATCACCAATTTGTAAGACTCACCAAACATTTTCCTCTATTCTCTACACTTTCTACCTCAAAGTATGGTGAATTTTACCGATTGGTGGGTGCTCTTCAGGAAATTTTATTGGAAACTACGTTTATTCTTCAAATGCGAATTTTGTATGCAGTGAGAGTTTCAAAATAACAAATTTAGAGGTGCCTAAAGACTCAAATAAAATTCTTATTTTCAGGATCTTGCCTTCCCAACTCACCTATGGCCTGCGATGTTCGTAAGCGCGAGAAGTGCCTTCCACACAACGGCTTCTACACTTGCCAGTGCCCGAAGAACGAGCGACGACATCCGATCACTGGAATCTGCCTCAAGAATGAGTGTATCACGGGTGAAAACGACTGTGACAGATCGGCCAGATGCATCGACACTGATGATGTAAGAATGCCATAAGATAGCCAAATTGAAAATAACTTGATATTTCGAATTCTTCAATAGAGATATCTACAGGTACCAAAAATCATACTGTGCTTGCCAAGTTTGTTTCACTCAAAATTCGCACATCACCTTGCCTGTTGGTATTCCTGCTCTTCAACTTTTCTTTTCATACTTTGGTGCAATCGTTTCTTCAGACCTTCAGTCCATCAATGAAGAGGCTATTTGCTGATTTGTGTTTATCTTTCAGAGTTACATCTGCGTTTGCCCCGCTGGGTTCCTGGACCAAAGTCCTTCTCCGATCAACAAGCCCGGCCGCCTGTGTGTTGCTCAGCAGAATGAATGCGAGGATGGCACCAATAGGTGCAGTCCAAACGCCATCTGCACGGATACGGAATCGGGATACGTGTGCCGTTGCAAAACTGGCTACATTGACTACAGGTTCGGCATTTTATTTCTATCTGAACATATCATGTTTTATATACTGTCTGTGGTCAGTCACGATGACTTTGACGCGCAACAACCCATGCATCGTTCAAATGGACTTTTCTCCCCTCTTTTGCCACTTTTCGCTCACCTTTTCTCCACGAACTGCCACCTCGCTGGAAAGGCGGCAGCCTTTAACATAAAAAAGGTTCAAAATGCAATGCTCACATTATGCGTCAAAATCATCGTGGTTGGCCACAGACAGTACCGAAGTTATATAGAAACAAGCAAAGGATGCTTCTACCTAATGTTTTGTTACGACACGTCTTTCTTTATACTAGACGATCTAAAACTGTCAACTTCCATTTGACGTATTGACAGATTGGGCAATAGTGAAGTGATTCCTTGCCAAAGGATGATGTGTCTTTCTTGGAAAAAATGGAAGCTATCATTTAAAAGTTGCAGAAAGTTACTTCGGCAAAATGATAAAAACCATTCCATCACTCATCTAAATGAAAACTGCGCCTGCATTCTAATTATTTTGGTGTCGAAATTTGATTTACAAATTGTTTCAGTCCGAATCCGCAGAGCTTCCCCGGAATGATCTGCAAGGAGCTGGTCAACGAGTGTCGTATTGGAACTCACGACTGCCATAGAGACGCCATCTGCGTGGACACCGTCGAGTCGTACACCTGCATTTGCAGAACGGGCTACACCGATCTCGACGAGTTCAGAAACCCTGGCAGACGGTGCGAGAAGATCAAGACCAATGACCGATGCCAGCCTGGTAATTTATTTACAAACGATTTAGGCCCGGAACTAAAGTAGCAACCTGAAATGGAATAACGACGAAATTCCTTCTTGTATTCAACGTTATAATGAAATCACGTAACGCAATAGTAATTGAAACATTCTGTGTAGAAAAGGAAGTATTTAGTTATCTTTTTTCCCTACGCGAAACCCAGAAAAGAGTTTTACCATTTCGTCACTTCAAAACTGTTAAATTACTCTAGGGTTAAGATGCTAAGATTCATTAGCAATTTTGGACCTGAACACAGTTTTTCCTTAAAAACAATAATTTCCCCTTCTCCAAGCTTTCATGTTATTTCGTCTTCCTGCTAGAAATAGTGCGAAGAAAATGAAAAGGAAAATATTTGTGGTTAAGAACAGGACAATGTGTCGGAGCTAAAATGAGATCTAAATTAAAAATGATTATAAATATGCTTTCAGGCAAGAACAACTGCGACAGAAACGCGCGATGCGTGCAAATTGGAGATGACGATTATTCGTGCACTTGTCCAACTGGATTTAAGGTACACAAAGTTAAGACGAGCAAATTAAATGGGCGTCGCAATAATCTTCTCCTTAATTATCGTTAATTACATCACTGATTAGCCGAAAATCTTTATCTATATAAACTAAGATACAGACCTAGGGAGAACTTTCGTCGGACGAAAATAAACTATAGGGGTAGGTTGCAGAGTTTCTAACGATCGTCCTCCCTAGATCTTCTAAGATATAGTATTAGGATAATACATGGGGTTTATTAAACTTTTTTAAATTCAAAGTTTTATCGTCCGAGAAAAAGCATAAATTCAAATATGTGTGAATAAAAAGGTAAAGACATTTTGAGCAACTGCCGTAAGAAAAATATCTTCGCGCAGAAATGAAGATAACTTTGCTCTAATTTAACTATCTTCGGAGTTCTGAAAGCATTATTCTTTAGATTATCACTCTGATACAACAATTATTTATCACGAAAATCAAACCTGAAATTGCATCTTTTCTCTCAGATTAATTTTTTAATGTTATAGGACAAGTCGCCCAATCTTGCGCAACCTGGACGAGTCTGCATTCCTGTGATCCCAGAATGCGATAACCCAAGCCTAAATGATTGTGATTCACCCGACAGAGCCATCTGTACTGACATGGACGAAGGCTACCTGTGCAGATGCAGAGAAGGGTTAGTAAATACACTTTTCGTATATGTATTGTCGATAACCGATTACTTGAGACAAAATCGAAGTTTGATGTATGCAAGTTAGCGCATTGTTTGTATATGAATAGATGACAGTTTGTTCGATTCAAGGAATGGCTTTGTTTAAAGCTATACATTTTCACATTTCTTCCATTCCTCTAAATCGACACCCGTTGCTTGTTTTCGAAAATATTTTTAGAAAGAAAAAAAATATTCAAAAATAAACGAAAAGATAGAAATGAACACCCCCTGTATGATGAAGGGATCAATATTGTGCATAATATCTAGTTTTGCAGGTTCTTGGATATCTCGCCAACTCTTCCTTCCAAGCCTGGCAGACTCTGCAAGAAGCTGGACAACGAGTGTCTGCTTGGCACTCACGACTGCGCGAGAGATGGAGGCATCTGCGAGGACACACCTGACTCGTACACGTGTCATTGTGCGGCGAACTATCTGGACGTTAGTTTTGATCGAACGAATCGACCTGGAAGGAAGTGCAAGCGACTCATTGACGAATGCGCAACGGGTCAAAACGACTGCTCGAGAGAAGCCATCTGCACCGACACCGAGGATTCGTACGAATGCCGCTGTCCGGCCACTCACATCGATCTCTCAACCGATCCAGTCAATCGACCTGGAAGACGATGTCTGCTCCGAGTCAACGAGTGCGTCAGCGGCAATAACGATTGCTCGCAGAACGCCGACTGCATGGACACTCCGGAGGCGTACACATGCAGATGCAGAGAAGACTTTGTCGACGAAAGTAATGACCCAGTCAACAGACCCGGAAGAATTTGCCGCCCTAAGCTGGTGGATGAGTGTCGTATTGGAAAGCACGACTGCCACAGAGATGCCATCTGTCAGGATCTTCAACAGGGATACACATGCCGCTGTAAAAGCGAGTTTCTGGACGAGTCGCCTCACCGATCGACTCATCCTGGCAGACTGTGCATGCCTCGACCGACCCCACCACCGCCCGAATGCCGCATCGATGGACCGAATCAGTGCAAGATGCATCTCAACGAAGTCTGCCGACTTGTGAATGGCGACCCCAAGTGCACATGCCCGGCCAACTATCAGAGAGACTCGGCCGGATCGTGTTCGGTCGTCAACGAGTGCCTCACTGGCGAAAATGACTGCCATCCATCTGCCGACTGCATCGATCAAATGGTTGGATACACATGCCACTGTCGAGATGGATTCAAGGATATCGGGCCGAGAAACAAACCAGGACGGCTCTGCAAACCACTCGTAAATGAGTGCAGTTACTCTCATCTTAATGACTGTCATCAAAATGCACAATGCATCGATTTGGAGGAGGGGTACGATTGTAAATGCAACCAGAATTTCAAAGATATCGGACACGGAAGACGTGGCAGACTATGCAAGCTGCTGGTGGATGAATGTTCTAGGCCTAGCCTCAATACATGCGACAAGAATGCCAGATGTACTGATTTGGAGGATGGATATCAGTGTGAATGTCGTGAAGGCTTTTTCGACGTTTCACCGTCTCCAACACTCAAGGGCAGAGCCTGCCGACAGCTCGTCAACGAATGCGCAAGCGATAAAAATGACTGTGACAAGAATGCTCAATGCCAGGACACCATGGACTCCTACACCTGCACTTGCCCACCGAACAGGTAAGATAGTTCGAATTTATTACTTATCAAAAATACAAGAAAACCTAAAAATGCCGAAAAGAAACTATGGTATTAGCAACGTATTTGATTCTATTCGTCAGCATAAACCTTTCGAATAACCCGATTACGAGTGTCTGGTAAAAATGCTGAAGATCTCCAATAACTTCGCAATTTGAACCTGAAATATAGATTTCTCTATTTAACCTGGAAAAACTTAACAAATGGATAAATTAGTAATCTTGAAGCGAGATCTGGCACCCATTATTCACTAAAAAATAAAAATTCGAAAAGGAATTCCGCGTGTTCAAATTAAAAAAAAAAAAAACTTTTCAGGGCGTTTAGTTTGGCATTTTTGTCTTGATTTTCGTAACCGGGTGGCTCGAATGAGTATTCCATCAAATATTGACCAAATTCGTTGTTAATACACATAGACTCCTTGTCAGAACTAGAGTTAACTCCTATCTCAAAATAAAATAGGGATGTAATTGCAGCAAGGATATTTCGCCAAGTCCTTCCTTCCCCGGCAGAGTCTGTCTGCTCTTCGTGGACGAATGCGCCCTCGGTATGTTTGGATAGATAAATTGCTTTATTATCAAGAAAATCAAAATTTAGAACATTAAAGCTGATCTTCATATTATTTCGACCATATTTCATTAAATGTTTTAGGAAAACACGACTGTGATCCTTCGGCCGTCTGCCACGACAACGAGCAGTCCTTCACTTGCGAATGTCCAGCTGACTACATTGACCGCAGTCCTAATAAGATGCGAAGACCTGGAAGAGTTTGCGTCAAACTCGTCGACGAATGTGCTACGAACAGACACACCTGCAGTGCTCATGCTGACTGTAGAGATCTCGAAGAGGGTTACACGTGCGAGTGCAAAGAAGGGTATGTTACATACCAACGGCAATTTGAAACCCTCAACAACTAAAGCCATGCGAAAATTGCGTGGGAAAGAATCTTTTCCTATTATTTATGTCGAAATCTGGAAAATGCAAGGTAGTACAGTTATTTTTAGTGGTTAGAAATCGAAAAATAGCACGCGAAAAGGAGAAAAACTGACCTAAAACCATTCTTTCTCATCTCATTTTCGACCTCCCAGATTTCGGCATTAACAATACCATTATTATTTTTATTTTATTTTTTTAATTTGATCGAATAGAATGGCGACAATTTTCTGTGCATAATTTCAATTCTAATTTTGACATCTTGCAATTTCTAGGTACGTAGACCGTAGTCCAAACCTCGCTACTCAACCTGGACGAGTCTGCTCCGCTCCGGAAATCTGTCCACCCAACCACGAATGCTCCAGTGCTGCCGTCTGCGAACCACTTGGAGGAATGAAGTATCAATGCACTTGCATCCAGGTAGAGTCCAGAAGCAACAGCCACTTTCTCCTCGAATAGGGAACAAAAAGCGTTGAGCTCAGGGCTGTTCGGAATTCGGTTATTTGAAAATGTGCATTTTTGCCAATTTGATATGTTGTAAAGCACTTTCTATAGCCTAGCTTGAGAAAAACAACAAAAAAACTCGCGCTGGCAAGCGACGGAAAAGTCCTTCAAAGCCTTAGCAGACAAATCGTTGCTTCGCGGTAAACGAGCTTCAGTTTCAATTTTAATCGATCAGATCAGTATCATTGATTTTCATATCACTCCAGATGCGCAAAACTTTGCGCAAAGTGAACCGCTTTGAAGATGTAAAGTGGTATGAGATTTGAAAGATAAAGGTTTTCAAAAATTCAATAATTTGCTATTCTGCGACCTTTAAGAAAAATCGATTTACGATCTCGGAATTTAGGGATACGTTGATCAGTCGCCAGGAAATTTGAAGGGCCGTGTCTGTGTCAGGAATCACGCATGCAAAGATCCTCGTCTCAACTCGTGCTCTCGCAATGCCATCTGCTACGACGAAGAGAATGGCAAGTATCGGTGCGAGTGCATACGAGGGTATGTGTAGAGAAGTTAATTCAATTTTCGGGATTAGAGCTCGGCAGATTTCAATCAGATTACTCGGGGTGTACGGCTTGCCGTAGTATACACTACCGGTACACCGACATCGTCTGTATTGGACACCAGATTTTAGGGTGGGGACTGTAGGCAAAGGGGAGAAATAAGAAAAAGAGCCGGTGTCTTTTAGTCTTTTACAGACAGTGTCGTGTTCCGGCAGTGTACAATACAAGAGGCCCTCGTGTACTCCCTATAATTTTTTAGTAAGAATAAAATTCGCCATAAAGAGATTACGCAGTCCCCCTTTATTTTTCTTGAGTCTGACTGAAGGTCTGCCTAAGTTTGTTCGGGATTGATAATCATGGAAAACTAACACTGGGGAGTTAACCGGATCCGAATTCTTTTTCTATAGAGATGCCTTATTTTAAAGACACCAGTATCCCAGTATCCGATCCTCGGGTTTTATGCGAGTATTTGGGGAAGTGTCAAACTATAAAGGTTGAGTAAGAATAATAAAATATCGCACATGATAAATTTCCATGATTATCAATCGAAAGTATCATAGAATCGGATCGACAAAAGTGACCGAACACTTTGGATATTCGTAAATTTTGACCACATGACAATAGTATGATCAACACTCTCTAGGTATGTCGATCGATCGCCGGATTCAAATATGCGAGGACGCGTTTGCGAGCCCCCTCCTCAACCTACACCTCCGCCAAGACATCCATGCCAGGATAGTGAGCGCAACGACTGCCATACTGCTGCAACGTGCCGAGCTACCGGAGCACAGTCGTACACCTGTCAATGCTTGCAGGTATGGTTATGAGAAAAGCTCCTTGAAAAGATTTTCTACCCTCCATCATCTCCGAGATGAACCTTTGCACAGAGAGGAGTAAGAGGTACCCGCGGGTCTTAACTACAATATGCCTCTGCATCTTTGCACTCTTATTCCCTTGCAGTTCCGATATGTTGCACTCGTAGATACACGTCCCCTTAACCATACATACGTTCATCTAGTAGATAATGGAGAGTATCTTTCTGTGTGTCCATATACCTTTTCCTATTTTCCCGCTCTCCTGATTTCCATTTCCAAACCCGATATTAGATATTAGAGGAACACAAGAAAAGGGGCGAATGAGAGACGGACATGATGGAGTCGAAATAGAGAACATATTTTCACGAGTATTTTCGTACATTTCTAATTGCAGGGCTACGTGGACAAGAGTCCGGATATGAGCAATCCGGGACGAATCTGCGTACTCGTGCAGCCAGCCTGTCTTGATCCCGCTCAAAACGACTGCCACGCTGCCGCCATTTGCAGCGAAGTACCTGGACCAGAGAAGTACACTTGCCGGTAATTTATCCTTTTGTATGCGTAAAAGTATGACAAATCTTAATCTAAAGCTGCCGCGATGGGTATATCGACGATTCGCCTAACAAGATGAAGCCTGGTCGCTTGTGTCGCGAGATGGTCAACGAATGCCTCGACAGAACGCTTAACGATTGTGATTCTCGAGCTGTCTGCCAGGATCTGGACGATGGATACACCTGCAGGTGTCCTGTGACCATGAAAGACCAATCTCCTGATCCGATCAGGTATAATTATAAAAGGTTATTATCGGCGGTGTACAAAAATCAAATTTTTGATTTGCGCGTATGTGTGTTTTGAAAATTATCCCGCAAATAACGTTTTGCGTTAGCGTTAGTTAATAACGCGTTATCTTTGTACATCCCTGACTATTATAAACGCGAGAAAAAGTTCACCCAAGCATAGAAAAGACTTCTCTAGGTTGAAGTTGCCCTTCATCTTTTCAATGAAATAGTGCGTCCTGAAGAATAAAGTTTACATAGTATTCCTATTTTATTTACTGTCATCATTGACCTCTTTATTTTACATCACTGGAGTTTTTTTTTAATGAATAATTTATTTGATTCCAGAAAACCTGGCCGAATCTGCATCGAGAATGTGAACGAATGTTCCAATCCTCGTCTTAACAGCTGTTCTCGGTTCGCTGAGTGTATCGACAAGGAGAACGGATACGACTGCAGGTAAATATACTTTTAAATGAAACAATTTGATATTCTTATCTGAGATGAGAAGTTTTTCTTTATTATCTTTCAAATTTCACCATTCCAAAATCTAAGATGTCGCGAGGGCTACCACGACCAAAATCCTTCGAACCCTGGCAGACAGTGCGCGTTCATGTTGAATGAATGCGAGAGTGACTCCTCACTCAATGATTGCGATAGGAACGCCATGTGCATTGATACTCCAGGTATATTTTCATTGATAATTGAGAGAGATTGCATTTTTAATTCTCAGACTCCTACAATTGTCAGTGCAAGCCACCCTACCGAGACGAATCGCCTCCAGGCACCACTGGCAGAATTTGTCGACTCAACGAATGCGAAAGTGACTCACTCAATAACTGCGACAAGAACGCCGAGTGCAGAGATTTGCCGGATGGATACAGTTGCAGGTGAAAATCATAAATCATAATTTAGCAAAGTGGATTCCTCGCTTTCACAGTCTAGCCTAAATCGCATACTTTCCCTTGCATGAGGCAATATCCTACTATTTCAATTTCTAATAATCGTATCGCGAATTTTTTCGTGGCGAAGCTACAAGAAATCTAAATCTCCAATAATTATCTATACAAAATAACATTATTAAAGCTGCCGGAAAGGATTCTACGACCAGTCGCCCAATCCGATGGAGCCCGGTCGTGTATGCGTGGAATTCGTCCAGGAAGAAGACCACAGCCTCGTCACGCACAAATCCGTGCAGATCCATCGTTTGGAAGAACAACAGCACGAGGGAATTCTCTGCGGAAACGACTACTGTAGCATCCAGAATGGAGAAGTTTGCATTAGCGGAAGCTACTGTGGTTGCAAACCGGGAGAAGGGCGAAGTGCTGCCACTGGAAGGTAAGGCATCGAAATTATTCCTGGAAAATGAACTGAGGACTTTTTGCTATGTATCACATGTAAAGAAATTTGCGTTGAGTAAAATCATAGAGAAATTGCCACATTTATCTGCCTCATTTCTCTTTTCGAGTAAAGAGATATCCGTTCATGTGACCTCTAAAATTCTGCAATGACAATTTCCAAATCGGATTTTTTTCAGATGCATGCCAGTCGAAGAGACCTCGTTCCAAATGCGCATCGTTTCCCGAGACCAGAAGCCGGTGATGTACTCGAGCGAGTACGGCTCCAGCAAGTCGCCACCATACGTGGAGATAGTCGACATCTTCCAGGTAAACCGTTGAAAAGTTTATTGGATTTTTCATAATTTCTTTCTATGCCCGTACCCAGAGAAATTCAAACAGACATAGTCATAGTTTGAAGGCGATTGAAGTCACACAATGATGGCCAAATATCTAACCTGAACTCACATACTCTTGCTTATTTTAGATTGTTTTCGTCAAGTTTTTGCGAAGTCAATTAGTTTTTCTTTATTGTTTTGAAGTCGAAGCAGAATTGATGTTCAAAAGCTTTTCTTTCTTCTAATTCCAAGTCGAAATTTCGTATAGCCCTCTATTTAACATTGAACTTCCGCCATTCTTTATGAGAACAAAGTCATGTAAAATTTCTCGTTAAATCTAAAAATATGACCCGCACCAATTATAACCTCACTAAAAGTTTTCGTCTTCAGAAAGGAATAGCTCGTACCTTCGGCGGAACTCAGTACGCTCCTCGTTACGTGAACACGAAGGTCGACTACATCACACATCCCAAGACGGTCAACAGCGACTGGGATCAGGGACTTCTCTTCAAATACACCGTCCAAACCACCAAGTCCAACAATCTCGAACCCATCGATGAATGCGACTTGTGGAAGGAGCAGATGAACTCCCTGCAGAGGTCTAATGGTGCAGTCGGTAGGAGCTCTAATTCTGATTTTTGCGAAAAAAAACAATTTTAGGAGGAGGATCTCTTAGAATCGCTGAAGATAACGAAGCACTGAATCCATGCAGAGTCCAGGAAGAACCAGTCGGCGAATGTGGAGGACTTCACTGCAATCAGGCACTTGGAGAGGTAAACTTCATTTTTGAGAATAATTATCATTTTTTGTCATCAGCCTCGTTTATCCTCTGATCTTCATGTGTTCATAAACTTTTTCACCGAATCATTCCAATTCAAAACCTTGTTTATTTGAATATTTGCAGGTCTGCATCGCGGGTCACATCTGCGGTTGCCCTCCGGACATGAAGCGAGCCAGCGACAAGGATGTCTGCCGAGTGGTCGAGTCCTGGAATGTGCCTCTGGTGGTCGTCAGGGACAAGAGCAAGAATATCCAGTACACACCCGAATTGTCCAATCCTCTCGACAGTCATTACAAGGTAAGAATAATAAATTTAGCATATTTTAAAAAGAATTTCGTTTTGCAATCTTATTTTGACGATCACCTTTCCTACCTTTCTATTCTAGTAATCGACTTATTGGGAAGTTTAGCCACATATTTCATTTCTTTAGTAATGCTATAAATGATCGATCTCTAAATTTAGGCAATTGAAATTTTGCAGAGTGATTTTATAAAGTGGCACAGTTACTTTCCAGAAAAATGAGATATATTCTATCAAGTTGCACAAAAATTGCTCCGTAATTGCACTCCTTCGCTGTCACTCTCTCAAATGCTAATTTCTCTGAATTTACTAATTTTTAAAGAATCTTGAAAAATCTCGTAAACATCTTTCCTGAAATTCCATTTCATAAATTTTATTTCCAGGAGTACGTGGAGCGATTCGAAGACGGCATCAAGGGCTGCTATCCTCACACCGACCTGAAGAACGCCTTTGTCTCCGCCGACGTGCAGGAAATCGTCAATCCAGTCACTCTCAACCAGACCTACGAAACTGGAGGATTGCTGTTTAACACGACTGTCCACTTCAGAAAGGGAGCTGTTCGAGTGCCTTCTGATGTCTACTACAAACTGGTGCAGTACATCCACGACAAGAACGACAACGAAGTCGGAGAGAGCGGACTCTACATCACGGCCGATCAGCCCAACCCATTCAGCCAGTGCTACAAGAGCGAGTGCCACAAGAGCGGCAAGTGCATTGAAACGGGCCGGCATTCGTACCGATGCGAATGCGGGGAGGGCTACAGAGACCTTGACCCGTCCCTACCAGGCCGAAGATGCGTGCCGATCAACGGATTCAACGAGTGTGAGACTAAAGATAATGAGTGTTCTCCCAACGCCCGTTGCATCGACCTCGACCATCTCTACAAGTGCGAGTGCCTTCCAAGTTACTCTGATGCCAGTCCACCAGGCGCTGTGCCCGGATCCGTCTGCACCCTCGACTTCTGCAGCGACGTCGACTTCTGCCCGACAAATACCACCTGCAAGAACATGGATCAGCAAGCTGAGTGCAAATGCGACAGTGGATTCATGGACATTCGAAAGTCTGAGAAACGCACTGCCATGGGACTCTCCGACGATACCCTCTGCATGCACATTCGGGATGTCGACGAATGTGCGCTTGGACTGACAAATTGCTCGGGAGTAGCTCACTGCATCGATCGTCCAATCGGCTACACCTGTTCCTGCCCTGATGGGTAAGTGTATTGCAAATATGCACGTTTGACATTAGTTTGGGTGTAAGAAAGAATCATGCGCGTTAGGTCTATGAGAAAGACATAGCTGGTAAAATTTGACTGTCAATACGATTCGCGTCAGGTAGGCTCAATGTAGGCTGAGCATAGATTTAGGTTAGATTATAGTCATGGCATTGTTTCTCTTGAAGAAAGGTGTTAGAATATGAAGTTCAGATTCTCAATTGAGTGATGTATAAGGAAATAGACAAATGCGTGAAGTTGACTAGACTCCTATTGATGAAATTGGAAAATATTTTCAAGGCTTCAATCTCGAGTTATTTACGATTTTACAGATACATTGATGGAAATCCCGATGAGCCTGGACGAGTCTGTGGTGCTCTGTTATGCGATCTGTGCAACTCCCATGGAGATTGCGTCCACAATGCGGCAACCAAAAATATCACCTGTGTTTGCAGCGACGGTTGGACAGGACCGCAGTGTCAAGTAAAATATATTTTCCTCTGAAAATATGTTGATTCTTAAAAATTTAGGTGGCCCCATCAAACGCCTCGATGATTCTGTTGATTCTACTGGCACTTCTGTTCCTGCTCCTAACACTCTGCTGCCTGCTCTACTTCTGCACGAAATGTCACTGCTTCAAGGGCAGAGCCCTGGGCGCTGCTCCATTCGCGTACCGAAGAGGCGGTGCCTGGCCGTGGTCCACTCTGGAGGGATCTTCGTCTTCTGAGAGCGGTGCGGAGTTCTCTGCGATGTCGGCTGCCGGTCATGAGTACTATCCCGATATCGGCATTCCTAGGGCTAAACTAAAGGTACGCATATAGCATGACCAATCTGAAGAAGTCACTGCAATGCAGGGATATTAACAGGTATCGAAAAATATCGTACCTGCACCTGTATTAAATTCTGAGTTTTCGTACCTTTTTTACCTACCTTAACTATGAGCAGATGCAAAATTCTCATGCCTATCATCTGCTTCTTTCCATAGCTAAGGAAACACTCTGATCCTATGTCTTACCTATGGACAATCTCTGCTGCAATAGTTTGATCGTTGCATACAAAATAGAATGGAGAATATCTTTTTTACCAAACAATATCATAATTCGCTGCCACGATTCTACGATGCGACTATTTCTTTCAAATTGTTCACAAAATGACTATAAAACAACTTCAATAGGAACTTTAGTCTGGCAACAACACTGTCATGGACACGTCGGCAAGGAGTTTGGAAGTGGCAAGACTGGACAATTACTTGGAGGAAGGTGGAAACGCGTCTGGTGGAGCTGTTCGCATTCCTCGCGCGCATTTGAGCGGAGGTGCTGCAGGCGGACATGACAGCTACGACAGCATGTCCATGGCCAGCAGCGAGTACACCATCAAGGAAGAAATCGAAAGAAAGGTCGGTGCATCTCTCAAACACGAATGTTTGTAATGAGGAAACAGCAAAATGGATAATTGATGCCTTATTATTGTATTCCTTACTCAATTTCGTCTATGTATTGTTTCATGGTGTGTCATACGGCTTTCAAATAGCCGGTGAGTTGGCGACAAACTAAGAATAGTTGAGAAAAGAATGAAAGAAACAAGGACGGGCCTTAATTTCGATCCTGGCTCCAATTCTGACATTTTTGAAACAATTCCATTCCGATTTAGAAAGTTCTTCAAAGGCCATTCCAATTCATCTCTGGAATGAAAGGCCAGGAATAAAGACAACTATTTTAGAGAAGAAATATTCTGTCATCTTGTCATAAGTTTTATTTGAATCAATTAACATATAATTTCAGGTGATCACTGACGTGACAACGAAAGAGATCAAGACGACGACAACAACCGACGCTTCTGGAAACACCGTTACTCGCACAGAGGAGAGCATCATCTATCCGGAGAACAAGACCATCGTCCATGGATCCAATGCACTCAGTGCGGCTGCCGCTATTGGAGGAGTTAGTTCGGTACGAAATCCAATTCATATTTTAGAAAGTGATCAAATAAGCCTGAAACTCACCTCAATGGCTCATTGTGCCAATTCTTGTATAGTGAAAAGCCATATTGCATTTTTCCTTCTTTTACCACTTTTTTAAATAATCAAACCTTCAAATTTTCCGGTTTAATATCATGGATTCAATCGATTTTTCAACATAACATTAGTCTAAATTAAGCTAATTTGAATCTTTATAATTCAGTCTCGTCTCGGCGCCGGCGCAACCTCAGGCTCTTCATTCGAAGAGGAGAGCAGCTATGCGGCGAGGGAGTCAAGCTTCGCTAGAGAAGCCGAATACGCTACTGCACATAATGTAAGAAAATCATGAAAGAACGCGGATATGTCAATTTCCATTTTCAAAAACTTATTTGAAGATCATATAGAATCGTTTTTTCAAATCATTTTTCCTACTTCAGGCCGGATCTTCATCTCACAGCTCAGCCTATGGCGCGATCCGCAATTTGGACGAGAGGGAGCGCGGCGAGAGCATCGCTGAATTCTCGATCGGACGCGCCAGAGGAGGACAATTCTCGACTATCGCCGAAAGCCGGGCGATTGATGCATACAACGCGGTAAGAGGTTCAACAAAATAGATGTGAAATAAAAATTTAACTTTTTTTAAAGACGACTAGGGGCAGGAGTTGATGGGGATGGTTTGACATCTGACTTTCAGTAATTCCAATCAATCTATATTATATAGATATGATTCAGACTCGCTGGTCTAAATTTTTGATAACACGGAGAAAGAATATGAAAAAATTACTCTCCGTTCAAGTTCATCTTTTTTGTTTTCCTAGATTATTATTATGTTTCTTCATTTTATTCTCCCAATGCTAAATACCAAAAATTCAACTTTTTCGGAATCGGCATCCCAAAAATACGTTTCTAATTAGTGAATTGCAGGAGCGAGACCTGGATTCTCTGCTAGAGGACCACGAAGTCGGTGACAAGCGAACTCGCGTCTCCCATTCGCATCAATTCGAACCACATGCTGACGGTGCCACTGAACGGTTCAAGTCGGAGGTAAGCAAGAGGAAACATTGGTTAAATCAATATTATTATTGTGAAAAATTATGATCAAATTACCTAAAAAGCCTCTAATGGAAGCCTATGTACCTCTATTCGCATACCTTCTTCGTGGAGAAGCTTCTACTCAGAGAGCGATGCAAAAATAGGACTCAAATAAGAACAAATAGCGCTAAAATGGTGCCCAAAACTCCTATTATGGTTAAAATAAAATAAAATAGGGCTTATTTGAGCCCTATTCTTGAGTTGCCGTCATATGTATCGGAGGTTTTATAGTATCTAAAATTTGTTACTTTCCATGATGTAAATCTTACCAAAATCACGCTGTGACAAAATTTAAACAATCAACTTTTAGGTAGTAACAACGAAATCGTCGACCCAAACCACCCGAAAATGAACCAACTGTGCATTCATTTTGAAGTGATAACGTTTTTTCACCATTCATTTTCTTTCAAATCTAAGAAAAACTTGCCTTTCCCCCTCAATTACGAGTTCTCATAGCAAATATTCAACGTATACTGGGTAGTCAATCATCAAAAATCGTGTGCTAAATTTGTATCTTCTTTTATTAGTAATTTAAATATTTTCTTCTGTTTTCATTGAATTTCCTCTGACATAACGCTGCCTTGCCAATCAAATTGCTCATTATTTTTTGTTATATCAATTTATTCTGTTTGATTTTTTTCTGTAAATGATATCTTTCATCATTTTTGCTCATTATGAACTACTCACTCTGAATTTTCATTCATTTCATTTTAGTTCAATCGACATTTTTTCCTGGAAAGTAAATGATACGGAAATTTGGAAAAAAAATAAGCAAAATATATCGATCAGGCTAAATAATATAGGAAAATAAACTCTACCATCTTTTTCTAATCAAATCCTATATTATTTCGCCTGGCAACACGTGACTAATTTTATAAATTGTCAAATGATATCGTTTCCATAATTTAGAAAATATATTAATTTTATTGAACTGAAAGATTTTTATCATCATTTTCTTCGACACTCAACTGCCTTTCTATGCATCATTTCATAAAACGATGCATTTTCGTTCGTTCATTCCATTGTGCATTCTCACTCACCCCCGCCTTGTTGATTGTCTTTGATTCGGTGACATTTCATCTACATTTCTCTATCTTTACACATTTCATTATGCCAAATAAATAAATTCAATTTACTAAACAAATGGTTTATTCAATGAAAATTTTGAAAAACTCGGCAACATAAACGAAAATATAGCAAACTCTCGAAGACATCTAGTAAAGACGCTGAAAAATTGCAACTCAAATAAATATTCAAGATTTTTTTCAAAATTCAAACTCTCTCTTCCTCCTGAGCGTGTTGCATTTGAATGCGGAATGACATTTTGGATGGAATTCGAAATTGAGCAGATTATTGTCCAACCAATTCAAAACCCCTTCATTTGTTTAGTTCTAACTTCTAATCATTTACCAAGACTTAATTTTATGATAAGCAGGCTTGAAAGCTTTTAATCCGGTATTTGAATCTTGTTGGGAAATATTGTAGCCGACTTTCAATTGACTATTTATCATTATGAATAAGAGAACATTAGACAATGTCGAATCTTATATCGGATCGAAAACTTCCAAGTCTAATGATAAGTTTTTTCTTGCAAAATATTCGACATCGCTATTCTCTTATCAATTCTCGTTCAATGTAAAAGCTTGCTTTCTTGCTCTTAATACTTGGTGATTTTTTATTCATTTACGCATGAATGTATGATTTATTTTCTAAATCAATACAAATTTTTTATTTAAAAACATTAGTTGGACATGCAGGCTAACTCCCAGCTAGGCAGCCATTTTTACATAGTGCAGTGATAGAGCAGCGAATCCCGGAGAGGTAAGAGGTGAGAGGATCAGGTTCGAATCCTGACTGTGAGAGGCATGAGTTGGCATAAAATAGCTACTCGCAGCGGACCCAATTGAGGTACCACTAGGTCACTGTACTACATTTATATAATCTTCCCTAGATTTGTTTAACCGACTAATATTAACTCGCTTTATAACATACGAAGAAGCCGTTGATAAGCATTTCTTAAATTCGAAGTCAACCAAAGTCAGTCAGGATGAGTGGTAAACCTATGCCAACTTCTACAAATCCCCTTTCCAAAACCGTAAGTTGAAATTCAAATTAAATTTCCTGTAATGAATTACTTTTTTCAAAATGATACCATTTTATCAAATTTTAGCAACTACCATCATTTGTTAAAATGTTGGATGTTTCACAGAAAAATATCATCAAAAATCTATTGAAGGCGGATGATTTATCTATTTCCGATAAAATTAACAGCATCAATTCGATTTCGAAAGATATGCCTAAAGAAGCACGAGTGGAATATAGAAAATGGCGTTTTCTAATGGACCGATCGAGGGTAAACCAAGAGGCATTTCTATCAATAATATAAATGCCAATGGAATTTCAGATGCCAAGTTTCTACGATTTTCAGAATGATCATATTAAGGAAATTATCACTGCAATGTTTGAGAAATATACAGATTTAGGTAATGTAAATACATCTGAAACAACATTTATTTCATGAGTTTAGAAGAATTTGCTCGAACCATAATGAGCATAAAGCCAATGCTGAATAACCCAGGTGCTTTCGACAAATGGCTGAAGAATGAAGAAATCGAATTCAAGGAACCTCCAATTCAGGAAGCTATGAAAGAGGTATCAACTTCTCAATCAGTAAGTTAGTATGTAAGGCTGATTACGTATTCCGAATTTCCAATTTTGCTGACCTTTCTTTCGTCAATTGAATTCGCGATCATGATTTTTGAATACATCCAAACGATTGAAAATTGTTCCAAATCGTCATCTCTCGTTCATTAGAAAAAGGGAACGGCAAGGATCACTAAAGAAACAGCAGTAATGAATGAAAATGGGTTCATTTCTTGTTTCAATGTCAAAATAATGTATCCAAATTTCTATTTTACAACGGAAAAAACAATCGGTGTGACAGGGCCTCTCCCCATCCATGATTCCTGTCTAAAAAGTATCGCAAGGCTTCAATCCATCATAAACCGTTGGGAGATTTGATGAGGACGATCCAAAATGTCGTTTATTTTACATTTTGAAAATAAACAATTCATTACTAAAATGGAAGTTATAATTTCAGAAACAAGACGTAATGCTATTGATTAACAATACATTGATTGAATTAGCCCGAAATATCAATAGTTTGCAAATTGGTGGAAATAGTTCGCATGAAATTTTGTTTTATCGTAAGAAACTATATTGAAAATTAAGTAAGACTTTGAAACGATTCGTAATAATTTAGTTCGATATCAGAATAATGATAAAAGTGAAGGAAGGATATACTTGTTCAATTCATTTACCTGCTCAGTTGAAGAGATTGCAAAATTCCACAATTGGTATAGGTCATATGAAGTAGCAACTACAAAGGATAGAGTAAATTCTTATGTTCGTTATTTTAAATAATTTCTTAAGCTTCAGATTTTTGCAATTGACAAAAATAAATCATTTGAAATATTTAACTTGAATACTGGACAAATTTCAAGAGGTCTTATCAAAAATCCATGAATTATCGGTTCAAAAAGTTTTACAGGCCCAGATCCTCCTGAATGGCGTCTAAATGCATCTATCGCTTATTTCAAGGACAAATTGTATTATTTGGGCGGAAATACGACTCGAGTTAATGTAAGAAGATCGAATGAAAGTCCATGAAATAATTTATTCAGGTTTTAATAGATGGAAAATGGCAAACAGGACCTGATTTTCCTCTTTTAATTGAACGTGCTCAAACAATAACATGCAATGAAAGTTTATACGGTCACATTATAGCATATTCATTATCGTAATTGTGAATATTCAGTTATTGATGGTTGGGGAAGTAGAAAGATATATGGATTATCAGACGATGAACGGGAATGGATTGAAATCGGAGAGATTTCAAAAGGACGAACTTCTTTCGGAGTTGCATTGTTAAATGGAAGAATTTACATAACTGGAGGATTGAAGTTGTTAATTTTGTATGATAAATAATGTATCATTATATTTTCAGTGCTGGAGCATTAACATTAAAATCCTGTCTGTTTTTCGACCCCTCAGCTCCAGTTAACGGTCGAATTTCTCAAATCGCTGATATGAATTATGCAAGAGCGGATCATTCGCTCATTGTCGCTAACGGGAAATTGTATGCAATCAGGGGGTGAGCTGAGATTTTGCATATCTTTATACGAAATATTTGCTAACTTAGGTTTCAAAATGTTGAGAAGAGAAGTGATGGTTTTTACTGGCCGAAAAACTTCTGTAACGCTATCGAAGAATATGATCCACAAACGGATAAATGGCGTGAAGCTGGAAAAATTAATTTGCAAATTGGTGGAGACAATTCATTCAATAATTCGCATGAAATTTTATTTTATTGTAAGAAATTATGTTGAAAGCTAAGTAAGTGACTTTGAAACGATTTGTAATAATTTAGTTCATTATCAAAATAATGATGAAAATGAAGGAAGGATATGCTTGTTCAATTCATATACCTGCGCAGTAGAAGGGATTGCCGAGTTTTGCATTTCCTATCTGCCATGTCAAGTAGCAACTACACAGAATAAAGTAAATTCTTATGCTCGTTATTTTGAATAATTTGTTAGGCTTCAGATTTTTGCAATTGGCAACTTTTCCGAAAAATCATTTTTTGAAATATATGACTTGAATACCCGAATAGTTTCAAGAGGTCTTATTAACAAATCCATGAATGATCGATTCAAAGAGTTTTACAGGTCCAGTTCCTTCTGAATGGCGTAATTTTGCATCTGTGGCTTATTTCAAAGACAAATTGTATTATTTGGGTGGAAAGAATTTTGGAATAGAAAACACGAATCGAGTTATTGTAGGAAGATCGAATGAAAACCTATGAAATAATTTATTCAGGTTTTAATAGATGGAAAGTGGCAAACAGGACCTGCTCTTCCTCTTCCATGTGTTTGTGCTCAAGCAATAACATGCAATGAACAGTTATACGGTATCTCTACAATATTTGATTTGTTCATCATTATTTTTATATTCAGTTATTAGTGGTTCGGAAAATATAAGGATATTTCTATTATCAGACGATGAACGGGAATGGATAGCATTAGGGGAGATTCGAAACGAACGAGGTTTATTCGGAATTGCATCTTTAAATGAAAAAATTTACATAACTGGAGGATGGGGGTCGTTAATTTTGTATGATAAATAATGTACCATTATACACATTTAGTGATCATTATAATATATTGAAATCCTGTTTGTGTTTCGACCCCTCAGCTCCAGTTGGCAGTCGAATTTCTCGAATCGCTGATATGAATTATGCAAGATATAATCATTCACTTGTTGTCGCTAACGGAAAATTATATGCAATCGGAGGAAGGTGAGCTGAGATTTTGCATATCTTTATACGAAATATTTGTTAAATTAGATTTCTAAAAAATTTCCGGCAAAATTTTTGTAATTCAATCGAGGAATACGATCCACAAACGAATGAATGGCGTGAAGTGGGAATATTGAGAAACTTGCCTGCGACTAGAACAAATCATACTAGCGAGGACGACTGCGTTCTCAGCTGAATGAATGCATATTCGAATACTGTCCAATAAATATAGCCACATTTGTCATTTTGGCCTGTGATGCGATCATATAGTAACTAAATCGGTCTCAAATATTATCCACATATTACCTGATATACCCATCATATATTCTTAAATTCATAGCCCGATCCGATTTACATCAAAATATAGAAAAAGAAGAAATAAGTAAATTCAGTATATTGCAACACACGAAACATTTCAAAATGGATACTGACAGTTAGTTATCAATTTAGTCTTCCAATATCATATGCAATGTTACGTATTCATTCATTAACTAATACATGGTTTATTGTCTATTTCAAAGATAATTTCGGAAATATTTTGAGATATCCATAGATCAAATTGTTGCCCGTCGTTCGGTTATCCCTTGCAGGATATCCAGGAAGTACCACGAGGAGGTAGACGAACATCACTTCCCGCCACACAATCACACACATACACACGCACACCTGAAAACAAGTATTTAGATTTCTTAAATTGGATGGAAAGGTGTTAATCTTCTGATTAAATCATAGAAAAACTTCTTGCGTAACTCAGAGAGGAATCAGAATGACGGTTGATCGAATCGATTTTTTGATAATTTAAGTATTTTGATTTTTACCATGCTGGCTAGGAATCCCGGCAGATTCTTCTTAGTACAAGCCACGCCCAGTTTGACGGCGCGCTAAATTTCGAAATTATTTTGACTCTTCCTCCACTATTCTTCTTACCTCATCAGTTTCCAGCTTCATCCTTTCCTTCATCGTCATCAGCTTTCCATTATGCTGCTGAATTTTTAAAAGTTCATTCCAATTTTACAATGAAAGATATACCACTTCCAGCCGCAAGAGCTCGTTCATCGTCGACTGAGTCTTTCCCGAATCGAAGTCGGGGTTGACTTTCCGGTGTGCTGCGTTGGCCCTGCGAAGATGGTGCGTCACGAAAGCCTCTTCGCTGTCCATATCTGAATATCAGTCGATAAAATTTCAACGTAATGCCCTATAATCATGGTTGTGTGAAGTCTGTAAAAATTTGGATTTGGACTTAACTTGCACTTACAAAATTTTCAATGTCTAGACTAGGATTGGACTTCAGACTTTTAAAATCATCTCTAGCAAAACTAGCACTGGACTTCGGGCTTGTGACAAATCATGCCCAAGTCCTAAATTAAATCCGCGCAACACTGTCTTTAATACCTTCGTCTCGTTCGAATGGTCCGCCTAGCTCCGATTCTTCGAAATCGCGCTCCAGCCATCTGATCCTCCTCATCATCGCCTTCACATCCTTTTCCCAATCTTCATCCGACTCTGCAAAGGAGAATTTGCATTTTATTGAAAACTCCATTTCGAGGGTTGAGGGCTCTACATCTAATTCGTACTTACCTTCGTCTTGAGTGTCGGACAGATCATCCAGACTCGAATAGTCCTCAGCTGACTCGCCCAGAGCGTCCATGTGGTCCATCTCGACGACTGAAAGGTTAAAGTTTTGAAACATTTTTTGTGTGTTGGGTAATTTGAATTTCTTACTCGCGTCGTAGTGATTGATGTTGTTGTATTTGAGCCTGATCGGACTTTGTATGTCGTCGTTATCGGTCGTGCCATATGAGGCTGCATGTTCGGAACTGAAAAGTTAAATGAATAAGCCCATTTGAAACTGAGTTTAGGTCTGAAACTTCGAGAATATATGCTCTACAGTAGGTTACCTTACGATAAAAGTTGCTTTTCTTCAATATTCATCTTTGCAAAAGTAGTTTTTGTTCAGAATACGATGATTTAGACACCGAATAATGATCGATTTAAGCGAACAATAGAGTCGAGACACGTGGTATCTGAAATTTAAAAGAATGAAAATGTTGAAAAGGATTGATGGAAAGCGGTTGTTTTGCACAATTTGAATGTGAGCGAATGGCAAAGATGGACGATATTCGAAAGAAAGGAATAAAGAAATGTTAAATGTTTTGATTCATCATCGAAATATCAAGGAAAAATGTGCAAAATGAATACAAAAACAACGTATTTTTGGTGCAGGTGCTACAGTTTTGCGATAAGATGTGGAAGTCAGCGAAAGGGGTAGAGAAAAGAAAAGTGCAAATGCTTCCCAATCAAAATCATACAAATTTTTAATTCAAAAGATGAATGTGCCGAAACGGCACCCTTTTTTATCGTATTTTCTTTTATTTACCTCCGGGGCGATCTTCACTTTCTCTGGCTCTATCTCTCCTTCATGGCTTTCCCCGCCCCTTGATTCTTCGTGTTGAAGAACGAACCGCTATTGTGCGGTTGTCCTTTTATTTGTGTTAATAAATTTGTGTTCAATAGTTCGAATCGTTAGGTTGTCCGCCAAATACTAACATCTAACCCCACAAAAGGTGTACCAAAGAAGGACTCCCTTTTGTTCATGGTGATGAAGATGAGATTCGAACTCATGCCTCCGAAGAGAGAAGTAAAAAATGTGATGCGGGAAGAGATAGCAAAAGAACCCGATCACACGATAAAAGCCTGCAGTCAAAACATAGAAAGAATGCAGGAAAATCTGTCCAAGAAAACCGTTGAGTTTCACGGAAATTACACAAACTCGCGGTTAGGATCCCTCAAATAGTCGAAGATCAAATATCATTCGAAATTACGAAAATAGGGTAAAAAGGGTGCGTATTTTCGCACAATGAATAAGCTTGGCAATTCAGCATGAAATGAAAGGGTGCAAGAAGTGTCGATTTCAAAAATGTCGAATTCGAATTCAGAATTGTTGAAAACCCTTCACAATAGATTTTTTTCAAAATCAACATATAAATTTTTATATCCCTGATGACAATATCATACGTTCTGCTTTGAAGATCTCCAAAATATCATTCAATTTCCCTTGTTCAGCGCTTCATTTCCTTCTTTTTACGAGAATTTGCAGAGTCGAAAAACATGAAATCCCCCGTCGAAAACGCGAACCCATTTGCGTCAATGAACGGTTCTAAAGTAATTTTGGGCCCAAAATATTGTTATCTTCTAATTTTCAAAATATATTTGTCGTGTCATTAATCTTCATTTTCACGATAAAATTCGCACACACTTGCTTTAGAGCAAGAATTTTAGAGATTTGAAAAATTTAATCATTTTTCTAACCTAATATTTATATTTCTTCATAGATTCTCTAAATGATAGAATATTTCATAATATGCTCGAAAACTCAGTAAGTATCTTGATTTTGACATATTTTTGCGAGGTTGCGGTCGAGTCGCTTTTGTTCCCGAATTTCAAATTCCCCCGGGACTTTTCAAAGTCGATTTCACTCGGCTCATTCACGAACGAAAATGTTCTCTTCAAACTCGTCATTACCTCATTCAAATAATCTAATTTTCGATTTTTTTAAGCTTAATTTCCTTTTTTACTATTTTTTATATTTCGCCATCAATCGGTAACCCTGAATTTTTGGGAACTTCTTGGAAAATGTACCGTTGATTGGAGAGAAAGTCGATATTCATGCAGCAATTATAAATCGAATTTGGAGCGAATAGCGAGTCGTGTAGAAGAAAAACGAGACGAATAGCGTAATTTTTGGATATCGACGTTCTCTCCAATCAATAATAACTTTATGAAAATTATAATATATTTTCTAAAAAAAACCGCTTAGAAGGCGACTAAACTCAACCTTCCAGTAATAGGAATAATTTCTTCTCATTTTTGAACTTATGAATGAAGGAAGAGTCATTTTCTTGAAAGGCAGGTTATTTTTGCCTTCTGCAAGAATTTTGCTAGACTAATACGCTCCTGAACATTTCCGTTTCTTATCGGATTTGCCCATTTTTGGATGGATAGTCTTTTTCCTTATTGCCTTATTTGTTCATGAATATGTAGCCTGAGTCTGACGATAGCGGTCCATATCAGTGTTTTGGAATAACGTATTTTTATAAATCAATCTCAAAATAATATAGTTCCATTTCGCATCAGACTCTTCATTTTTCGTATGATTTCAGAAGGATATTCTCAATATTCAATTCCAAATAAAAATATATAGGGCTGATGATAGTTCTAAATTAACCTTCATAGCGATCAAATTTGATTTTTTATCTGGAAAGACGATGCTATTTCCCATCTACAATTCTAAAATAACATCGTTTTTCTTCCGAGTTTTCAATATTTATGACTACAAATTTCGTCTAATCTATTGAATTTCAGCGCAAAACAAATTTCGTCTCATTTGGAAAGTTATTTTTTCGAAGTTTTGCCTATTGGACTTATCTTGCCGAATTCGATTTAGTAAGAACTTATCAAAATTTAATTTTGTTTGCAAAAATTGATTAAATTTTAATTGATTCAAAGAAAATCTAATGGAAGAACAAATTTTCTGATGATCTGTTTTCGTGGGAGATAATTGTCTTTTCGGAGCAGCAAGGATTCATTGTTTGAACCCAGAGGGCGGGACATTCGAAATAAAATTAGGCGGAAAAATGAATGAGTGAACGAGGGTTTTCGTCACAAACAAATTGCTTTCGTTAGATGATTTTATCTTATTTAACTAAAAAAGTAATTTAATTAGAATATTCTAAACATTTATAAACCGATTAAAAATTTAAATGATTTTGAATAGTCCTACGAATTTTCCAACTTTGCCGAAATTCTAATTTCGTCATTAAATAAATTATTTGTTAGATTATTTTTCTCGGTTATGGTAAAATTTGAGTAATTGATTAGTTCGACTGGAATGTGAAGTAATTTCAGATAATTCCTATCAAATTTTCCGAAATCACCAAATGATCGATATTAGTAAGGATTCGGAGATAAAGTCGAAACTTCAAGAAACCAGTAGGGATGAGAAAAATGGATTGTTGGATTCGGCCATTGGGGGTTCATCTAGCATGTAAAATTTTATTTACGAAAATATTCGAAAATTTGAAATTTTCAGGTCAAGTTCTTCGTCCTCAATCGGCAAAAAATTCGACTTGTCAAAATGGAATTATTGCCAACTTCGTGACGCCCTGAATTCAAGTGATACAGGTAAATTGTAAAAAGATAAAACTCAGAAAATTCGTAGTTTAAAAGTAAAGATTACTCAATAATTATAGTTATACCAACTCAACGTAATAATATTTCTCTAAATTATGCAACATTCCACGATAAATTTTGTCAAAACGCAAGTTTTGAGAACAACTTCTATAGAATAATGAAAACATTTGTATGAGGCAACCTGGAAAAATAGTTGCATTGTTGCGAACGAAATAGCAAAGAAGGAGAATCTGCTCCCTAACAAAACTTAGGCAATTTGTAAAATAGCTAGATAGCCATTCAAAAAAGTAGCCACTTTGAGCGAAATGCTATGAAGAAGATAATCTCTCGTCAATGCTATTTTGTCAAAGGTGGCTACTTTTGCAAATTGCCCAAAGTTTATACTATTCCACATACAACGATGCTACGATACAATACTTTTCCAACTTGCCTGTTCTTTCGAGAATTCATTACTAATTCTAAAAACTTCAGACTTTGAATTATTATTGGCTTGCAAAGAAGAGTTACAACATCGTATTCGTCTGCACAAAGAGTCGAATGAGAAAATGAAAAATGGAAAAGATGACAATGATCATGAAGATCAACTTTCAGACTACGGTCATTTTTTTTAAATATAAAAACCTAATATTGAAGGTTTCAAATTTTAGTCTATCTTCCTCCAGGTTATGCTCAAATAAATCCGGCTCTCTATGCTCAACGATATTTCAAACTACCGTTCTCTAATATTAAGTTAGAAGGAATAAAAAATCCTGCAGGTAATTATCGAAAAATTTTTAAAACCCTTTCAGATGATCAATAAAAATCAATTTTGCAATAAATTTAAATCTTCAAGCAATTTTTTCATAATTCTATTCAAAAACTCAAAAAAAAATTCAGCGCTAAAATTCAATCAATCTGATCCCTGTTCGATTTGGTATGCGCATTTCAACGGACCGTACATCTGTCGTCAGGTAGAATTCTTCATAAACTACTTAGGCCTGAGTTAAAAATAACTTGAAAATGTGCCAACAAGCATTTTTATTTTGTATTTAATCTTTTGTTGCGCTATTCCGCGGTTTAATTTTCATATGCTTCTTTTTCCGCGCTCAAGCTATCTCTCATCTTTCTCTCTTTCTCAAGTCCTTCCTTGATCCAATGAGAAAAACATGATCAATCAGAAATTTTCCCGATTGGTAGATCAATCCATTTTTAGGTATATTCAAATTGTAATTCTTGCCCTCCAAGATTACCAATCTCAGCATAAAAACTGCCTGTCGGCATCGGTAAACATGCGGATTGGCAGTTAATGCCGATCAATACCGATCCGTGCCGATCGGCAATTTCGGGAACTGCCGATCGGCACGGACCGGCATTGGTCGGCAAGCATTGGCAAAAAGTGCCGATCGGCATGTTTACCGATGCCGACAGGCAGTTTTTATGCTGAGAATGACTAAAAAGCATCAAAGAAAATCACTAACCAAATTCCCCATATCTCAATCTCCCTTCTCTTAATTTTCTTTTTCGCACAGAAAACAGCATTTACTAACGTTTTGGCATAACGTTAAAGTTTACTCTAGGTTTAGAACGACTATATGAATTCGATTACAGATGGAAATCCATCCTGATGCCAAGCCCGTACTGCTTATAACTGGCAGGGATGACTTGAAGATGTGCGATTTGTCCCTGGACGCGACTGGGCTGACGAAACGAAAAGGCATTGAAATTACCGAGAAAGAGTTCGACAACCTCTGGCAACATTACGGGGGACAGCTCAAACAATGGACACCGTGAACCTAATTAGCATAATTTCTTGCTTTCGTGTAATTTCGAAATTGAATGAATTAGATTGTTACAGACCTGGGGAGCACTTTTGTCAGGCAAAGAAAACATACGGGGGTAGGTCTCAAGCAGGGACGTACGGCTGAAAGTCCTTTGTTACCAAAGACGAGATAATGTGGAAAAAAGATGAAAAAGGGGGAGAAATAGCGTTTGGTAACGAGGTACCGTCAGCCGTTATTTTCATCTTCGTTCTTGATTAGATTAATGTTTCTATCTGCCTACTTAGGCCAAATTTCTATAGATTGTAAAATTTCGCAAGTTTTATCCGAATGAAATTGGAATCATTGCCTTATCATATTTTGTATCATTTTATAACGCTTGATCAATAAAAATTCGAACTATTTGCAAGTTTTTCTCAAGATTTTGTAATTTTGCATGGAATTTTGTTCTCAAATTTGACAATCTTACATAACGTTGACTCTAAGATTTGAATAAACAAACAGGTATAAAACAAAGAATGTGAATATTCAAATTCTTTTGTTGCTCTCAAAATTCTCTAGATATAAAATTCAAGATCTAAGTTATTCCAAATGAAGTCTCTACGCAGAGTCAACATTTTTCATGAAAAGTAAGTGTTTTCTTTCATTATTTAGGACAAAAATCTCCTAGTTATCGATAATTACCCAATTAGCGTATTTAATTGATTAGTTATCACATTTCTTATCTTTTCTTGCCCTTTATTTCAACTTCCCCTTTTTCATTTTTCTTTCGACTCTTTCTCTCCCTTCCCCAAATTCGCTGCGCAGCGTCTTCTTCTTTGCTGCATTCGCGCTCCGTCTAGCACTCGCAGTTTTAGGCCCAAATTCGCCCTCTCCAACTGGCCGTTCTTTTTCTTTTCCCTTCCCCATTCGCCATCATCTCTCAGCCCTACCACTGACCATTTATACCATTTCCCCCGATCGATTGTCCCCCAATTACCCAATTTAATTACCCCCTAATTAGCATTAATTACCCCGTTTGATTATCCAAGCATTTGTCATCATTTTCAATGGAATTTCTGTAAATTTCACGTACTTTTCGCAATCCAAAACCGGATATCTCCGCTAATTTATCGATCGATATTTTGGGATTCGTTATTCAGTTTGAAGATCTTTGAAAATCATCTTTAAAAATTCGAATTTCACGTTTTTGCATTACTCACGAGTTCTGGATCATCTTCGGTCTTGAAATTTCTTTCTACGAGTTTTCTTTATTATTTTTTCTGGAACGTAGGTTCTTTGGAGCATTTTAAATTCGGTACGGCATTTTCGAGTTTTGCAGGAAGATGTCGGAGGATCACCACGATGACGACCATCAGTTCGCCTCGGCCGAGTCCGGCGCTGCGGCCACGTTCCCCAAGCAGTGCTCCGCGCTGCGCAAGAACGAGTGCGTCATGATCAAGGGCCGTCCGTGCAAGGTATGGTCAAAACCTGCAAAATCATTCAAATCGAGAGAATTGAACTTTCTAGAAGTCCAGACATTTTCTTATCCAGGTTTCTTCACTAAAACTAGAAGGAATTTAGAAATCGGGAAAATTCAGAATTTTTGAGACCAAAAACTATTTTTCTATTGAAACTTGAAGAAAGTAATTTTTTTAAATATTGAAGAAATAATCATTTTAAAAATTTTCAAAGTGCTAATAAAATTCTGAGAGAAATCATCAGTTAAAGTAGAGAACTTTTTAAAGTAATAATAAAAATGAAATTATTTTGTTGTTTGCAGATTGTGGAAATGTCGACCTCGAAGACTGGCAAGCACGGTCACGCGAAGGTCCATCTGGTTGCGCTCGACATCTTCACCAACAAGAAGCTTGAGGACATCTGCCCCTCCACGCACAACATGGACGTACCCGTCGTCAAGCGTAAAGAATACCTCGTACGTATAAAATACAGTATCCACAAAAGAAGACTTTATTTTGGAAAAATAATCAATTCATGGCAATTTTTCATATTAGCCTGTATATATGTTCTAAGATGCGGTAATTCACAAAATAATAGGACTCGTTCTTTTAAAAATCTGAAAATAGTAAGTCAGGCTTTTTTACAAGAAACTATAATAGCTACAAAAAGAATGCCTTGAAAAATGCACATTTTGAGAGACTCTTAAAAATGAACGTTTCTTCAAATTATCATGATCGTAGAACTTCTTGGAAAAGATTTAATATTTTCGAGAATTGAAAGTTGTTGAGGTCCAAATAGTCTAGTGGTAGTGTGATAGAATAGACTGGGCAAATTTGCGCTATGATGGTTAAGATAAGTTTCGTCTGAAACCGTATTTGTTGAGACATAAATCTGAGCGCAAAATAAATCAGGTTTAAAAAGTAGAAAATCCTGGAAAATTTTTAATTTCAAAAATCTCAGCTGATGGACATCACCGACGACGGTTTCTGCAGTCTGATGGACCCTGAGTCTTCGGACACGGTGAGAATCAATTTGATAGAAAAAAAGACGTTCGGTATAAAGTTACCAAATGCAGTACCATTTTGGGTAGCTGAATAACATTAAGAATCAATTATTAAAATACTTCTCAAAATTCGACCCACAAAACGCTCGAAAAGCGACCCACCTTAAAAATAACGCTTATCTTTCTGGAAGAGAAAAAGAAGACATGCTCTTTTCCTCGCAATCTGACACTATTTTGCGAGTCGAATTTTGAGAAGTCGGTGGCTTTGTGGTAATTGCGTTAAATTTTGCAGAAGGACGACTTGAAGGCGCCTGAGGGAGAACTGAGCCAGCAGCTTAAGGAACTGCTCGACAAGGGCGAGGGCGACGTCTATGTAATTTAAAATTTTATTTGAAAAAAAACATTCAAAAATTTAAACAGTATTTCTTTAAAACGAATTTTAAAGAAATTTTTTTTGGGACGGCGACGTTTCAGAACTGCCTATTTCAGAACTTTTTTTTATGAATACCCCTGGATTGGAAGCTAGGTAAAATGGGCAGTTCGGAAACGTCGCCGTTCCTTTTTTCAAATAGAAAATAGAGGGTCAAAAACTTGTTAAAATTCATCTTTTTGTTTCTTCATTTTTCCTAAATTTTACATTTCCAGGTGACCGTGGTGTCCGCATGCGGTGAGGAGGCGGTCATGTCTCACAAAGTGAGCACCAAGGGAATGTAAGAGGTCGGGTGCAGTCCCCGTCCGCCGCTAATTCACTCCACCCTTCGCCCCCAACACCAAACAACAACATCGAGCCGAGTCACGTACCATCCATCTATTATCCATTCCATTCATTGGCTGCTCAGACTCGCTCCCCCAGACTCTTCCAAACTTTTGGGTTAGTTTTTTTTTTCTTTTGAAGTTTTAAAAAATCAAAACTTCAAGGGTAATCTTAAAAATTTGAAGATAAAAATTAGCAATATTTAAGGTAAATTATTATGAAACTAAATTTTAAGAAACTAAAAAACTCGCGATTTCGAATAAATTAGAATTTTCAGGTCCTCCCACTTGCTCGCCTTTTCTCCTCTCCTTCTTTCCCGCTCCCGCATTTCTGCAACTCGTTCCGAAACGCGGATTCGTGTGTGCGGAATCTTCGTGATCCATCCCCTCCCATTTCCCCCCCCAAATTTTCCCTTTCTCTCCTTTCACTCCCCAATTTTGTTCCCCACCCTCATTTTTCATGGGGTTGAAGAGTTATTTTATTCTCGTTTATTTTCTTTTCTTGATTTTATTTTATTGTCTTCTGGCTTATCGTATTTCGTACAGTATTTTTTATATTCTGAAAGGTAGAATTTCCACAATTCCATCTTTCAGAAAAGGAAATACTCTTCGAAATACAGAGCTTTCGTTGTTCTTTTTTGATTTATAGTTCCTTTTTCCGCCCCACATAAACATATTTTCTTCGGATGATCATTCTCGGTTATCAAATTTGTTGAGATAAATATGAGTGGTTTTTATCTTATCTTTTTGACAGTTTGGTTTGATATATTTTATGTGTTGTTTTCAATTAGAGCAGCGTCAAGTTGCTCTCGGTCTTTTTCTTGCAGAATTTAAAATAAAGTCTGTCTAAAAATCGTTTTATTTTATTTTTTTCAAAGTCGAATCTCATTTTCAAAAAAAAAAATACTGAACACTTGTTCAATTTGCGAAGAAGAATAATAAGGTAAAAACAACAAACAGGCACGTAATTTGAAGTTAGCGCTTTTTTACCTATGAAATTTATAAATTGAGTCAAATAAGCTCCACTTTGAAACGTAGAAGTTACTACGATTATTATAGTATGAAAATTAGACTTCTACATTTAGCAATGAAGCACATTTCAGTTCAAATGAAATTTCACAAGAAAAACCATAACTTGTACTGATTTTGGCCTATTCTAAAATTATCGAACTAAATTTTCGCCAAAATACAGCTGAAAATGTCAAGAACTGTAAACGGTCTAAATGGATAAGGCACTGCACGAAAATGTTTCCTCTCAAAAGAATAAATAACAACGAGACGATTTGCGATAATAATGACGTTTCTAGACGACTTTCGGACTTTGTTAATTTTGACCTAACTTGCAAAAATAAAATTAACAGCGTCCGATTTTCAGGTAGGTTTTCCTCTGGCTACAACACGCACGTTTGAATAACTTATACGTAAAATATTAATTAATAACGGAATTATTAAGTTTTGCTCTGTCGAAGAATTAGTCTTTGTGAACTGCTTCCTAATTTTCTAGGTCTTCAATTTGGTCCAATATCCTTAACTGCTTTCGCTTACTGGCTTTCTGATTGTCGGACTAAAGCTATTGGTCTTTGAAAGTGCGAAAAATTGGACTTACTCGAATTTTAGCAAATTCTCTGCTCGACATTTCTGAACTATTGTCATCTTGTTCAGCATCAACAATGGAAACTGGGATTTCTCTTTGGGGCTCCTGAAATTAGCATTTCCGTCGTATTTTGAATTGTCGCTCGACTCACATCAACCCCATCTTCATCTGCGCTGGAATATCGGTTTTGAGATAGCGATAGAGCGACTGCAACTGGCTGTTTGACAAGAACTCCGTGGATGATCGGGTGAGCAGAAGATCTAGAGTCAGGCATAGGGATTTTCCTCGTAAAATGGAGAACTCACGGTTTCTTGCTTCTCACGTGTCTGCTGGACTTGCTCCTTCGTCGGCCGGCTCGGCCCGGTCGTCGTCGGGGTCGCTGGCACGTGACGCAGAAGATCCTCACCGGCTCCGAGGCCACTACGTTGTTGCTTCAATTTGTCTTTTTATTGTTTATTTTCGTCGAGATTCTACCGGTAGTGCAGACTAGGCCATGCAGGACATTGGCCGTTTCGAATTGCAAAGGCGGTCGATGGATTGAACTCGCAGTGGCCGTTGATCGGATTGTAGTGAGCGATCTTCAAATCATTGAATTTGGAGGGGAAATATTCGTATTTTTGAGCCTACAGCACAGTTGAATTCGTGACAAGTCCTGGCGCACTGATCCACAGTAACGGCGATGGCGAAGTGGGTGAACGTGAGTCGCGTCGGGCCTGAGATCGGCGTGGAGATGTAGAAGATCGAGGCGTGGCATTCTAAAGCTCGTGATGAGTTCAGGTCGAAAATGATAAGTCCTACGTCCGTTTCTGAGATTGTTCGTATTCGCGAATGGAAGTCTTGGCTGCGACACTAGAGATGATGGTCGAGCGATGGCTGGTCTGGGCTGGGGTGGAAGTTGAGGTGGAGCTTGCGTGACTGGGACGAATGGCGCGGCAGTTTGCTGGGGGAAGAAGGGCCTTCTAAGATAGTCAAATCATTAAGGCCATCAAGGTTAATATTAAACAAGCGGAAAGTTACGATAGTCTTAATTTAGTCGTGATTACCGAGTAAATTGTTGTGTAAACTGTTGAGTTATTGGCTGCACGGGTGCATGGGTGAACTGCTGCGTTCGTGGTTGGGCGGGTGCTTGCGTGAATGGGACTTGAGGCACTTGGGGTCGGAAAGCGAGTTGAGGTTGACTGAATCGTTATTATTCCCAGTTTTAGTTGAAGAGGTATTAGCCAGAACTCAGGTTAATGATTTGAGTGTTATCAAACTGAATCAAGGTTTCTTTCGATAGTTCTAAGACCTACTGTGGAAGTGGTTGTCTGGTGAAGGTCTGCTGTGGAATGCTGAAAGGAGTGGTTCTCGTTTGGACTCTTTTGGTTTGGCTTACAAAGGCCTCTGAGGCTGAATCGGTTGTATGGGCTGTTGTGGTCGGAACACGGGTGCGCGTGTGGTTTGAATGAATGGAATCGTGCGAATCGTCGTGGGTGGGGGTGGGCTGAAGAGTTTTCACTCGTTACTCGCATTCAATGGTTGACTCTCAAACGTGCTCATAGCACGTGTATGAGAGTAGGTGATTCGTTTTTAATCTAATCACTTCACTTCAACTCTTGCAAATGTTCAGATTATTGCGAGCACTCTATAGGGACTTGGAAAATTTGTTGTTTCTTACGGAGTCGTCGGTGGCTTGGTCTCAGGCTTCTTCGACTCAGGCCTGTACGGCTTCGGCACGAAGAGACTCTTCTCTAAAATATCGATTTTAGAGAAAAAAAAAGTAGTTTTTTGCCAACCGTTTTCAGTGGCGACGATGTTGTTGTCGTCATAGGCGCCGAACGGGTCAAATGTCCGATCGCCAGAATCAGCTGGAAGAAATCGAATGAATGGACGAAACCAGTTGGGGGTGGTGATCAATGATAGAGGTGATTAAGCATCTTGTTTCAAGTTGAAAAGAAAGCTGATCATCAAAAATGGGCATACTTCTAATATTAGTTGTCGAGGTTTGATGAAAGCGAGAATCATAGAGAAAGTCATCAAACGATGAAAAAGTGATAGGCATCGGTGATAAATTGCTTTCACTAGAGATTTTTATCACTAGCCATCGACTCCTGGGGCAATCATGAATGCGATACAAGGTCACACTTCACGTCAGCAGCGGTTTTCGTCAAAGTTTCAACAAATTTCAAATACTTACGACCCACGCTGTTCTGACCACCGTCGACCTCATTGAAAATCTCACGTCGAACTCCGTCTATTGTGCCAACATCTGAGGAAGGACATGTAAGAATTAGCAGAACATGGAAAAGTCATACAAATTTTAAACTTCTGATCGCCCGACGTCGAGGCTGTGTCTGATCCACTAATTGCTCGTTTACTGAAATAGTAACTTGAATTTCAGATTTTGAAGAAATTTTTACTTCTTCGTATCTGAATCATCCTGGCATGTCGAATATCGAAGTATTAATAGGAGGAATAGTAGGCGCATACCTTAAAGTATTTAAATTGAAACAAAAATCAATCAATACAGAAAAGAGAGATAAATTCAAGAATAAATGATGTCGAAAAATTAAAGTAATGAAACGTTGACTCAGAAACTGATATTGGAGATTTTTCTTCGACTATTGGAAACGTTTTGGCGATTGATTGTTGGTGAACATATAGAGAAGAGAAGCAGTCAAATCGTATGAAGATGACGGAGTGACGGAGAAATAGTTGGGGATTTCTAGAGATCCTACAGAAGAAAAGAAGGTATCTATTCGATCGAGAAAACGTCGATGAAAAAACCGCGAAGACATTGGATTAGCCGTCGACAAGAAAATGTGTCTTCTATGACTAGAAGATTATAAAAGCCGTCAATTGAACGGGGCAAATTTGAGTTCAAATAAGATGGCCCGCGAAAATCCAAGCAGAAAATTCAGAGACAATCCAATTCCAAACCGAATAAGTCTGGTTTTGGCAAATCTCTCCGCGAATTATGCGTTGAAGAAGGGCAGGACAAATAAGGAAAGGGGTGACCGAATCGCGCACGCTCGAAATTAGCCAACCCTCGAAAATTCTCTCGATGATGAGCGAGTCAAAACCAGTCATTTCATGTCATAACTCGAGATTCCTCCCATTCAGGCTGCTAAATGTGAATTGGTGTTGCGTATTTTGATCGTCTACGAGAAAGTTTTGGTGAACTGTGCAGTCGAAAAAATTCAGGTTCATGGATATCCTTAGGAAAAATAATGACAGTCTGGAAAGTCTAGACTTGATGAATATGACAGGTGAACAATTAGGGAATTTCCTACAGAAACTTAGAAAATGCCATTCAGTGACCAGGGTGCAAAATGCAACATTCTGCATCCAGGAAAACTATCCAATTTCCTTGTCTTTCGCTTTCAATTTGCCCATCATGTTATGTCACTCAAAACAATCACAACAAACAATAGAAATGCAGAAATGATGAATGGCTTTGCCTTGCCATTTTTCGTTTGACTGTAACTGCCTTCGCGAACAGTTGGTTTTACGCTTATGAATGAAAGAAGTCAATTTGAAACAAGGCCGGCCCAACTTAATCATATAAAAGGAAAAGAAGTAATTCCACGAAACGCCATTCTTTACTTCATGCTTGTGACTTTGTAAAACTTGTATTAATCTAAGTCACATAGGATCAATTAGGCCAGATAATTTCGTAAAACAGCAAATCCGTTATCAGTAGGCATTCGCTGCTGAAAATGTCGTGTCAAGCCCGGTCAAGTGTAAATCTGCCCTTCTAGGTGATTTGATTGAGGGATAATAAAATGGGCGAAAGCGGAGAAGCCCCTTGAAGAGGGATATCAGAGGGATAATCGACATGGCATTGCGAGTGAGAGTTGGGCAAAACATGATAAGGTCGGAAACAGGTAGGGAAATAAAGCTGCAAGGTAGTGATAAGGCTGGCCACTGATAAGAAAAGATAAAAAAAGAGGTGATAAAAAAAGGCGATCAGCAAACCCATTGGCTTCAATGCCAATGGTACAGAACATGTCGCTAGTGAAAATTGACATATCATCGCTGACAAATGCGCAGAGAAGTAGCAAAGAAAGTGCCTAAAGACGGTTCAGACTTAAGAAATAGAGAAATAGAGACGGCTAGAGAACGTCCAAACCACCACACAAGGCATTTTCAGTGAAAATGCGCAGTCGAAGAAAAAACATAAGCAAGTGGACGCGATAAATTGATAAAGATAACCGGCGCTTTCGACGCGCGAAAGTGAAAACGATAATATCCAGGGACAATTTTGAGACTTTACTCGAATTCTACCGAATTTTTGAGAGATAAAATCTTCGGACCAAATTTTTGTCGGTCCTGCAAAATGACCTCCAAATTTAAAATCCTTCCAATTTAAAAGTCGCAATTCAAAGAACCCGAGATAAGCATCTCAAAAATTAATCAGAGTTCTACAGGGAAAAACTCGGCAGTGGCGCGATTTTTCATCAACGGACTTTGGCAACGGGGAAAGGCAAAACTGGATCAAAACAGTAATTGGAAAAGTTTCTTCGCGCAGGCAAAAGTCATCTCGTATTTATCAGAAAATCTATCTATCGGACAAGGGGTTTAATTGGTCAGTGGACATACTATTTCTTAGAAATACGCGAATTTTATCTACGATCATCAAAATGCATAGGAAATTAGAATATTTGGGTAAAAACCAACAAGGTAATCAATCCTATGGTCAATCTACGTTCATATCAACACAGAAATATGGTAAAAGTGATAGGAATTCCTATAAAATGTGTGGGTTGAATCGGATGCGTCGAATGTGCGTACGTAATCCATGAATCTATGAACGTTTGCGCTGAGAATAGCGCTTGCGCCTGGCAGCAGCCGGGTTTTCGGGTTTTGGCACTGCAAAAACAAGGTGACAAAGGCAGAAACGATGGTTGGAAGAAGACGCAAAGACCCCATGGCATATCTTCTATCTTCCCATCGTTTCTATCGCCAAACGCCCTTCCTCCCTTCACAGCCAGCGAAAGCCGATTTAGCCTTGACTAGACACACACAGGCAGACCCATGCCAAGCCGCACATAGCGCTATTTCAAAAATACTTGACAAACCCCTGTCCCACTCATGACCCTCGTCGTTATTGTAATGAAAATCGAATGACCGTGAAGGCAGATTACGGCTTGAAAGTTCAGCTACTTCAATTCAATTCAGCCGTATGGCTGAAGGAAGGACAATTTTGGTGAAACGCAGAATTATGGCAGTATATTGATTCAATAGAATTTTGTTTAAGATACACATAAAATTGTATCTGAAGAATTAGAAAAGAAACTTAAAAAAATAATAAGCAAGGTAAATTTGCTAGCGGAGAATGCATAAACATGGCCGAAAAAGCAGCCACTTTTGAGACTGTCGACAAAAATCGGCAAAAAGGGGCAGATTTAGCCCCGATTTCGATGCCAAGGCCAGGTCCAACCCTCTGAGAGTGAACGTGCGGAAGGCGGAAAATAGCGCGTAGGAATCCAGATGCAGGAAAGTACAGAAAAATAGTACGTGAAATTTGCAGACTTAGAGATTTAAATTCGTGACGAAATGAGGCGAAAATAGCAAAAAAAAATCAGAGATGGATTTTTGCGATTTTCAGAACAAAGTTAATTTCCTCTGTAAGTCAGGCAGATAATAGCGCTTTCTTGGCAAATCGACAAGTCAACAAAATGCATTTTGCCTCCTCGACTAATGAGTTACTTTGTAATCCCGTAAAAGTGTCAGACTATAATGATCTCGGAAAAACGCGTCACTAGCTATCAGCATTATACGACCTTTCCAGGTTCCACTCTTAACTCTCTCCATTCTCACACCGAGGAAATATCCGGTTTGGCTAAAAACGACTGATAAGATCAATCAATTCCGCAGATAGAAAGAACTTATCCAAATTTATTCGACTTCAATTTAAACGGCCTTAAATTCAATTTCCAAGAGTTTGAACGTATAGGTCCAATGTCCCGTTCAAGGTAGCTGGGCGTTGCCGTTCAATTCACGAGACTAAGGCCGAACAATTAGATAAATTCGCTGGGAAAGAGTAGCAAGTATCGGCGAAAGTTGAATCACTTCTTCCATGATTAACCACAAAGTTTAACCTTTTATCTTTGTCAACGAAACATACCTGTTGTTTCAGAAAAAAAAGAAACTTGGAAAAATTCGGTCTCACTTACAGTTTTTCAAAGCTAGGTGAACGAAACACTTGTAACAAATGGAAAAAGGAAGTAGATATGCGAAATATTTGCCGAAATTTATCGTAAGTTTGCGGCCAGCTACCTTTTTCTGGGTATGACCAAATACAAACACAAACCCCCAAGGTCTCGGTCAGCAAAACGAATTGAAAATTCGGAATACACGATTATTTTATGAGCCTGGCAAGGACAAAACTGTTCTCAGCAGCAACTCTATTTTGGTCAAAACACTTTTGGCTCAAGGTAAAGAATCTAAAATACTTAGAATTTCATAGAATTTAGGTCAGAATATGAATGACACTTGTGAAAAATCCAAGTTCATAATAGGAGAATAGTATTCCCTCTAGATATAAAATATAAACAAAGCTACATCCAAAACGAAGAAAGTAAGGTATAAGAGATGAGAGATTTTATGCTTTATGATAAAGCATTCTTGATGTAAAGCCATCGGAGACTGAATAATTTGATAATTGCTAAGTGGCGAACGCAGAAGAATCGAAGGATAACGGAACAGGTGGTTTTATAATCAGATTAACGGCAAGAATGAAAGTGATCTTGCCGCGAAGATTCATACATGGAAATCTTCATTCGCAAAAATTGTCAAAAATTGATATATCTTCAAAATTATGTAAAATTTAAGTTACGATATCATTTTTCTGTAAAATCTCAGAAATCAACCCAGATTAAGGCGACGATCAATCAAAACGTGAAGCAAAAAAGTTATAAACACATCGAATCGCACTTTCTCCTGATATAAATGATACGGATATGTATGGAAATAATGGAGATCGCGATATCCGATTATGAAAAATTCTGCAAGAGAAAGTGAAAGCGGGAAAATTGTTGAAGTTTCGAGGTATGAACTATAAAGATCAAATTTGAGGCTGGTTGCTTTAACTTCAAGAACTTAAATAAAATTAAATGGCTAAAGACTTAAATTACTATGATTTTACAAACAGTCGAGGGATGGGTTTAATAAGAAAAGTGAATGTTGAAAAACATTGAGTTGAATGTTCAAGCTTCAAGGGGATACGAAGCTAAATCCCATAACTTCTGAAAGTTAATTAAAAAAATAACGAATTTATAGACAATCGCACGAGAGGAATTAATAAATAAGAGAAAGTGTCGCGAGGGGTTAGAAATTGTCGATGCGCAGAAAAACAAAGGAAAGGAAAAGGGGAAAAGCCGCCGGTCGCAGCGCCATACGAAAAATGCTGACGAAGCGACGTCGAGCGGGTTTTTTTTATCGACGGCCGGGTTTTTCGCGCGAATGAGGATATAAGGGGGTCAGCTAGGCAGCTAGGGGCGATGCAGAGAAGCTTGACGATGTTTAAGACAGGAAGCCTAGCTGATGAGAAATTTATATCGCATGCGCCTATCAAATCTTTCCCTCCTAAGAACATGCTCTAAAGCTAAATGTTAGTGACTTTTACTTTCTTTCACTATGAAAATATGAGGGGGGGGAAGGAAAAGTCACTAACATTTAGCATTAGAGCACGTTTCTAGGCGGGAAGGATTTGAGAGGCTCATACGATATAACCCAATAGAAATGGATTACTACTACCAGCAACTATTTCGACTTCCGTCATTCGTTTTTATACATATAAAATATTGATTTTATTCTGTCAATTCCGAAATGACAAGACATTCTCGTTAGCCAAACTTGCCCTCCACATATTTAATATTCTCCAAATCTTATTAATTCAAGTCTCTATACTAAAAAACTTATCATTTCCGGGAAATATCATCCTTTTCAGTAATTTTATTTATATAAAATTTATCGATCGACAATCAATATCAATTTATACTGATAAGTAAGTATTCTTTGGTCGAGATCTAAAAAGAATGAGCAGGATTGTGATTTTAAGGAAATTGAAAAAAAAGAAAAACGCAAGAAAATAATAAGATAGTAAAGGCCATTTGGATAATTCGTTGTCTATAGCTCAGGGTATAGGTTAAGGTAAGGAGATATCCTTCCCATACTATTTCGTAGGCTACGAGGTAACGAATTATCCAGGTTGCTTAGGATAAATCTATAACAAAAGACTAGCGCTTCTCGAGGATGTGTAGAGTAACATTAAATCTTAAAGCCATGAATGGCTGTGGGTTTGGTTTGGGAGCGAATTATGCAAATTGAACTGGCGGATACTCGGCTTGACGTTTCTCCTGTTTGTGTCTGGAATTTGCTTATTTTATGTATTCGATCCGATCGCTCTGACCGATTGAATAACCAGTCTGTTGTGTTGTACTGACACAAGAAAAGCCTCGAGAGAAAGCTGCAGAAGAGGAAAAGTTATATAAACGAAAATGCTAAGAGTTTGAAAACATGTGAAGATAAGGGAAAATTCTAACAAATTTGAAATTTAAAAGAAAATAGTGAAAAGTTATACATCTTAAACAGGATCTTCACTATTTTAGTTCAAAATTCTGAAAAATTAAAATAAGAAATGAAATTCAATAAAATTCTAAGACAATTGAATCGATGGCAATGTCATGAGCATCATTGGAGCGAATTAAAAAAAAACAACAACAATTAAAGAAAATCCTAATAAAGCTAAAATAAATCGTCTAAAATTTAAAGTAAGACATTATTACAAGTGTCATGTGAAAGCGAATGCACATCGGATAGACCCATAGTTTGATTAAGATTATTAAAGCTCAAAAGAAATTATTTCCTATCACCGAGCAATGCCAGAGCCTCGCTTTTTGAAGTGCGCTCCCTTTAGACGCCTGAAAATATTAGTATTAATATATATATATATATATTTTCAGCAAAGCTAAATTTTCAATTTACAAAAGGCTATTTTATTTTAAAACCCTATTTACTAATCTTCTGCCAACATTTTCTATTTTTCAAAACTTCAGCAAATTTTACCGATCCCTATTAGCTGCATAGAGTGATGTCCGCCATCGACTTATCCCGTGCCTCGTCCGATAAATTAGTCGAATAGGGAAATTTTGCCGCCCATTCCCGAATGGACTGGGCAATCGCTGTAGAGGTTCGGGGTGGACTTTCGAAGTACCGCGGACTTTCCATAGGGGTATGCGTGTCAATAATCTCGATGCTCTAGGCTTCATAATCGAGACTCTTTCTGGGGGCGCCTAAATCTGTCTTCCAATTCTGCTAAAAATGTTGGGAAGACCACCTTAGGCACAGGCCACAGAATCCGATTGCTGATATCGATAAGCTGATTTGTGGGCATAACTAACGAAGGCAGTTGAATGCGTTGAGGTCGAAAAACTAAATTTTATAATCAATGAGATTTACGATAATTACGAATTAAATGGAAATTACTTGACCGCATTTGCGCGGGACAGTTTAGACAGTATCTCTTAACATCGGCAACCACAGTAGGCCCATCGTAAGCCCTGATAGCTATCGGATAGGGACATCCCAGCCTCGTATTCACATCGTAGGAGGTGGAATTCGGTGTAAATTGGCAGTGAAATTGATTTTGGTGGTAGTATGCTACCTAAACATACTCATTTTATTTGATATAATTCGGAAAATATCTGAACTTACATCGCATTGCTCATTGTAACACTGCACCGCACAATCTTCTGGGTTATACGAATTTCTTCGAGTCGTTAAAAATACAGATAACGCAGGGGGTAGAGTTGACCCATCTAATATATCTATTCGGGGGGTGCACTCTTAATTTTTATTAAGTTAAAAACAACATGATTACAAATATACCAAATGCTACTGATTCATAAACCTGTAGAAGAAATATTAGCGGTAGCATGAGATTAAATTCACTTTCTTCTGAAATAATATACAAGCTGTAATAAACTGAACGGTATCTCTTCAGAATATCATGTTTTCTGGTAAAGTAAAAGCAACCATTGCAAGAAGGATTACAAAGGATTTTGCGCGCAGATCTGAATAACCACTAGCAAAAAGGGACAAAGAAATCGACGAAATAGTGAGGAATTGTGTGAAATTATAGAGAAAAAGTTGTCTGAGAACGTTGCTGCCACATAAAATACCTATAAGTGAGTGCGAAAAGGGGTATAGTGTGAAAGATCAGAGCGAAAGTTTGGAAGCGCCACCATTCCAATAAAACACCGAAAAAATAAATAACCAAAGTTTCGAGCGAATGCTAAAGTAAACGCAGGAATTTCGATTTGAAGGTCATCGCAAAATGATGAGGCTCTTGAATGAATCAATTCATAAATGCTCTGCGAGAGTATTTGTGACCTTTAAACCGAAAACTATCTTTCATTCATTCACCGAAAGTTTCAAATGTTTTCGGCAATTTCAGACTTTCGAAATCAAGGCAGAGAAAGATAAACGAATTGAGGAACAATTATTTCAAAGATAGCTAGAATAAAATGACAGAAATGAAAAACTTTACAACTTAATGAATCTTCTAAATTTCAAATGAAACTTAAGGGTCGAAAATCGAAAAGGAATTCCTAAATCCTACTGTACAAATTAACTAACTCCATGAAAGGAAAATAGTTATGACTTGTTGTTTGAAGACGCATAAATTGAAAGTGAAAGAGAGAATATATTGTCGGACATAACATCATAGCATGGATGAATGGTCGTGAATCGACTAAAATCATCCCAAAGTCGCTCCCGTAGTGTTTAGAGAAGTCACTACGAGTGCAAATCCGTAGTGTGTTGATCAAATAGGTCGGTCAAATCACGTTTGTTGTTAGTGTGTAAATTGCTGGAAGCTTTAGCCCTCGCAAACCATGCAGGCGTGCGAGAATATGATGTGCCTACTTTCACTAGTGTTTTCCCGATTGGCGCGCGCGAACGCAATTACTTCTGGCCTAAGAGGTTACAAATTTAAAGACGCGGGCTATATTTGGAAGATATGCGGGAAAAACAAACATCTTCTGACCTAACGGCATGGAACAATAGGTAATTAGCTAATGTCTGTGTCTGGAATGAGGGACAATACTTCGCATCAAGAGGTTACTTGAAATATATGTGGCATAAATGTGAATTTATAAGAAAATCTTGTCTCGATATCAAGAAGCCACTTCTTATTGGAATAATATGGTATCGAAGGTTTATTTGATTTTTAGACTTGCCTTACTTCCCTGAAAGTAGAAAGTTGAATTTGGCATATTTGGCATGAGCCTCTCACACCTATTCGGAATCAACCAAGCATATCAGTGAATGATCGTAAATGATAGTGAAATGCAAACAGTGAAGAAATAAGAATCATATGATAAAGCCAACATTCTACTATTCCTATACCCAAATAAATCAATATCTAAAGCTTGCTACATAAGTAAAAAATCGATGGCATTAATAGAGTTGGAAAAAATCAGACAGTCATTTTGGATGGCGTCAAAAAAAGTCGGCTTGAAACGAGACAATTGCCGTGGCATGAAGAAAAAGGAAAATGGTCGGAAGAGATACCGGTCAGATTTGATTCTTAATACTAATGCTACGGGGCTATCCCCGTAGTGGTCAAGTAATTCGAATAGTGAGAAATCGCCGATGCGAAACAAATTTAGTCCGGAAGAAGTGTCGGCGGGATTGAGAAGAATTGGCGACGTTTTCCTCTATACGATGGCTGAATCGGTCGAGTAATCGAGGTAAGTGGCTGAAAATGGTCATGCTTGGGCATATTCGGGCCTGTCTGCCATTTGACCACCTCACAATTTGCCCGATACATCGATACATCATCTCCTCAAGCCTCAAGCTGCCTCTCTGTTTGCTTCCCAGACGTGCATACGGACAGGAATAAGTCTGCTTTTGCCCACTTTGACTGGTTCTAGGCCTTTCGCTTACTTCGAGGAAATACTCCTTACCCCTTTCTTCTGCGATTTTCACTATCCTCTCACTATCGAAACTTTCTCTATACGAGTCTTACTCACTAAATAACTTCCCCTATGTTGGTATTTGTTCTTTATATTCTGGATAATAATAGGTATAATCTTTTGTACTTTTGTATAAGAGCAATATAGCTAAAAATGAGTGGAAATATAATCGTTTATTTTTTATGATTGATAAAAATCGATAACCCGTTTAAAATTATCAAGCCAGTCGTTACTTGTGTACTCGGATATGTGAAAAGCAGACAAATATACAAAAAAGGCAAGAATTTTTTCAGGATAAATTCGAAATTTTGCTTTCAATGTCTGATAAAATTGAGATAAGATAAATTATGAATTATTGACGAATTGAAAATTAAACTATTCATTGCAGCATTTCAAATAATCGCCAGACTCATTGCTTGAATCGATGAAATGTCGCTGAATTTGCTGTAAGAAGTGCGCTAATTCTTAAGCATCGAAAATGCGCATCATTTATGTCGTCTCAATTTATCCGATCATCAACAATATGCGCCAAGTTCAAAGATACGTCGGTTCGTGACAAGGCAAGAGTCGGATGTCGACGTCATCTTCATACTCTTCCATCGTACTTGGGGCAGCGTCCATCTGCTGATATGATAGACCGTTTCCGTTGATCTGGAGTTTCTTATCATTTTATCACACAATCAATATTTTCACTAATAAATGTGCTAAATATTTAATTAGCTCATTCTGGTTTTTAGCAAACCCAACAATCTAAGGGCATCATGACATAAGACATAACAAAATGGTATAAGAAAGACATCATATCCTACCCCACCCTACTTTATTTTTTCTATGTATCTTTCGGTATACGAGAGTCTCTCTATAAGAATTGAGCATGGGGTGGCAAAAGTTTTCAAATCGACCCTAGTGACGTGAAAACGTGGATATTATGATCTTCGAGTACGAGGAATTCGAATCTGAAGTCGGTTTTGTGAGAGAGGGAGATTACGGTAAGGCTTGTATGCTAATTTCGGACTTCAGGTCTCTAATATCGATTTGAAAACTTTTGCCACCCTATGCTCGATTCTTATAGAGAGACTCTCATATAAACTGGCATTTTTAAATAGCTTAACAAGAGGAAAGTTTAAGTAAGAAAACATAAATTTCTTACATGATTTGGTGAAGTCTTCATACCACTGGACGGAGCTACCATCGTTCGATCATTATTCCGATACGCGTTATTGTTGCTGATCGATCTGGGAGCCTTTCCACTACGATACCTTTGCTGGAGTTGACCATTTAGGGCACCTGAAATAGACTACCTTTGTCTTGTTCACTTCCTCCTTATATAAATCATCAAATATTCAGTGAGTAAAATCATAATTCCTAATGATGACCCCTTAAAATAATGACTGAAATGAAACTTTCATGATCCCCTATGAATAAATTCATCAAATAGGTCCATGATACTTGTGAATGTGATATGGGGATTAAAACCTTGTGCGTGGTTGAATTAATGCTTCGTTCGAAGATTAGAAATTACGCAAGCCATCTCTCACGCCGCACACTCATTATTTAAATCCTTAGACGTCCCGATATTAAATATGAAATAAGGATTTTCCGACTATCATATCCTTTCCTCGTCAATCCTTATAAACATCCGGGATCAAAATTTTATCCCTTTTTGAATTTAAACATTAATTCAAAAATCATACGCGTTAAAAAGTCTACTGTAAAGGATTAGCTAGATTAAAGTTAACTTATAAATAACGTAGATATTTGATCGCGCATAGCGTCAGGTATTGCAAGAATAGCAAATTTAAGCCTGTTATTCGACAAGACTTTGGCATTTTGGGAGATTTCTGCGGTTGGGTAGACTCATGCCTTACAAGTTGCTAGGTATAATTGCCAGAAAGCGACACAAGACTGACCATTCCACTAAAAAGTTTTGCAAAGCATTAACCTTTTTTGGCAAGATCCGGTAAAATCTCTATTTCTATAAAATAGTTGCTTAGATCTCACCGTACAAAATCCAATTGATCGCGGAATTTGTGAACGGTAGAGCGTGGATGAAGTACATCACGTAGACAAATACAGCGGGAACGCCTTGCTCGGAGTATTCTGAAAAAAACCTAATAAAAAATCGAGAAGATTACAATACCTGTATTTTCAAGATAGACCGCGAATACAGTCGCCATCCAAAAAGGGGTCCAACTTAATAAAAAATATTTTTTTCGTCAAATAAAAAGTTTAAATTAGAGCTTACCACAAGAAGTAAAAACAAGCTACGGCCATTGTATACCAGGCTATTCTCATTAAAGGAATGTGGGATGACTAAATTTAATCCTTTTGTTTTCTTCTTTAAATAAAAATAAAGTCACCTTGAAAGATCTAGCATGCTCAGAGAGCTTTCTCAGTAGTTTGGTATAGAAAAATGCGATCAACAATAGCGGAACGCAATAGCAAAGTACGAATTGGTAGATTGTGAACGCGGTGAACATAAAAGATTCAATATCCACTGTGCATTTCTCTATTTTCATCCTGAAGTTAAGCATTTAAGAGATGCATTTAAAAATATATTACCTAGTGAGCTTTCCCGGACCAGTTTCTTTAGCGAATAGTATGATTTCTCTAGCAGTGAAGGACCAAAGTAACGGGCATAACGAAATAAACGCATAAATTGCCAGGCCTAAAAATAAATTATAATAAAAATTGCATTATATATAATGGAATATTATAAACTATGATATCGTAACACGAGACGTAAGGGGTAGAGTAACGTATTTTTGCTACTATTTCACCCAATGTTTCGTACCACGATATCATGAGATTTCAAAATTGTCTAAAAATTCAACGTTCGAAAAATACCCGTTAAAATACTGATCGCAAATCGTCGTGATCGCAGGAATTTCTTCTGCGGATGGCAAACACCGACGTAGCGGTCGAAGGACATCGCAGTTAGAATTAAAGCCGACAGAATTTTGCCGAAATTCTCAAATACCGCGTGTAGCTTGCAGGGAATCACGCCGAATGCCCAAAACCCGAGAATCTAAAAATCGGGGAAAAATAAACATAATTCGAATAACCTAGAAAAATAGTTACAATAGTTGCGTGTCGTTACATACGCAAAATAGTATTATGAAAGAACTCGTTCTCTGTCAAGCCCTGTTTTATTGTGTATGCAACGACTTTTCCAAATTGCACATAATTATACCAAATTGGTGAAAAATTGTGGAATATTAGAATATAACCATACCTGATCGATAACCGTAATAGGCAATGATAAGCAAACTCCGAAATCGACACATGATAATACGATGATATAAATTAGGGTGTTATCTAGAGTAGCCCGACTAGATCGAACCACGTGGTATATCGTGGTTAATACTATCACGTTTCCGCAGGTACCTATAAATAACATTTTTTAAAAAACTATTTATGATATAAGAAAATTAGGCAGCTTGGAAACCGCGAGACCACGAGACACGAGACATTGAGAAATAGTGTGGAAAAAGAAAGCCTATCATCCCCCATACCCTATACTATTTCGTCTATGTCTCGTGTCTCGTGGCCTCGCGATTTCCAAAAAGCCAGAAAATTAATGTTTGATAAATACACACTCGACCTTTATTTCATAAATGAAGTAATTTGCAAATATATACGATTACGACATTGACGATTACATTATGGGAATCAAATTTGATTTTTCGCTTACCTAGCAAAAATAGCAGCAAATACGAGAATGCCATGACGATTACGTGTAAGTCCTCGTTGTTCGGGGGCGGCAATACGTCCGTCACGACATTGTATTTTTTCTAAAGTTTTTATCTTTCTTCTTTATTATTTTATTTAAAGTTTATTCTTACACATTTGTATTATTTGCTATAAAATTTTACATTAGCGATGATGATTTTTAAGATTTATTTTTATATCTAAGTTTCAACAATTGTATCCCAGACGTATGATTGTCTTGAACTTTCGATTTCCATTATGAAATCGTGCAAATTTTTAAAAATAAAAAAAAATGTTATATAATTTCATAGCTTTAATCCCCTTATTGTGGACCTGTATTATGCAAGTTCTTTCCTATTGTTTCTACTGTAAATATGTAGATTTCGAGAATCTTTTTGTGAATAATCTTATGATGACAAGGTAGACACTACCCATTAAGCTAGCATTATCCTGATCAACCTATACTTGGTGCAGACATATTATATATGTTATCAATTCGTGAAGGAATAGTAAATTTTGGGTGCTTAGAATAAAGTGTACTTTATAAAATTTAAATTTAATTATATAAATAAAATTTTTACCATATCAAAAAACTGCCCCATTCCCAGGCCCGATAAATCGCTATCTGAAGTCGAGGGCTCAGATAGACTACCATTAATCATATTAACCATTTCATTCTGATCCATATTCAATCTAAAACATTGAATTATATTTAAAGGTAAATAAAACCGAGCGGTGAATACGAAAACAGAAATTAAATCTAAATCATTTCGTAGGAAAATATCAATTTATATAATTGCAAGAAAAGACGTCTCTTGAGAGTAAAGGTAACAGAATTCAAAGGTTCGGAGAATTAATTGGGGGTGTTCGAATAGAAATGATCAATCAAAACCAATTTGATATTTTGAAGTTTGGAAATTTTATCGATGATCAAAAATGATGAATCATAATATGTAGGTAAAAGTACACCACATCAAATAGGAAGGAATAACTTGGTGAACTAATATTATGATAAGCAAAACTTCTCACAGATAAGGTACGGCGCGATAAATTTAGACTTGTAAAGATAAATTACAGGCAGGATTTTAGGTATCAGTGGGCAGTCTAATGCTAAATAGATAAGGTCTGGAAATCTAGCATTAAATGCTTTGAAGAAATTCGAATTCAACAAAAATCTCGAATAATTCTGCAAAATAAAAAAGTGGGCATTGAAATGGATCGAAGTGGAAAGGGAATTTATCCCCTCTTTTATCGCCGCGTATTTTTGTGCACGGAGAGATTATTTTCATTTAGAGAGATATGGGGCCCTGCGATTATTAATTGTAAGTCGCCCCTAATGTGATTTGTGATTAATTTGGAAAAAACACAGTCTACACGAGACAATAAGCTGCTATTCGCTGCAGAAAATATCAAACTCGCATAAACTTTGGGTTGATAAACCAGTTTCCAATCCACCAACTATAAAAATCTAATGGTATTTGAGTTTTCAAGAAAAAGCACTACTGTGGGGAATTACATAGAAGTTCGTTAAAATAATTGAGTGTCTAGGAATAAATAGAACTGGCCATAACTTGATAAAATCAGGTGTACTTTGCGAAAATTGTAGTCTGATGAGAATTTGAGTGGTAGGAGTGCAAAATCATGATATATGAATGGAGTGCAGAGTTATAAATACTCGAAGAAGAATTATGCAAACTCTCATATTCAAGTCGTTTGATGAAGATAAATGAGTTAATGCTAATTAATGGTGGAAAGGGTATATTTGTCGAATGAATAGGAATGAGCTCGATGAAATAGATGTAGGTTTTCAATACCAAAATGTTATTTGATAGGGTAAAAGAAAGAAAAGTTGTATTATTTAGCTGGTTAATAAACTTTTCTCGGACAGATGTTTCAAAGGTAGATTCTAAATAAAAGACGCCCCTTACTTGATAATCCATTCTAACATTCACTAAAGAGAAGTTTATTATTCTTACATAGCGAAGGACGTAGTCTCGCATTTTTCTACAATATAAATTTAAAATAAGCTCTGAAATAACAAATTCACGGTACCGAACTGTGTATCTTGAATAAAATTTAGACTAATTATAGCATAGGCAAATAAACTGGAAGAGCATTAATATTCATACACACATTTGCGTGCGATGATAACTAATGATGAATTGTTTGCTAAATGATTAGTTGAAACGAGGAAATGAGATAAGTTTTTCGTTGAAAGGTGATGTTGAGTTATCAGATAAATTGATATGAGACATGCGACAGTCGAGTGCGGTCTATCGTCGTTCAGGAAATTATAAAGTGGGTGATAAATCATGAAGTTACTTCTAAATAACTCCGAAAATCCTGAAGACTTCAAAATTCAGCTTTCAAACTTTTCCCCTGGATTTAAATGCGCGGAAAATATGCTTATGCGCAAGAACCCTTGAAAAAATTTAATTTCCCATGATACCGGCGCGAATTTTCTCTCACTCCCAAGAAGAAGCAGAAAAGTGAGGCTTCTTCCAGAAAGCTCGACGAAGCGCGCGATTATTAAGGGAGGACTTATTAAAATTTTAAAATATGCGAGAATCGGCCGGCGGAAGTGGAGAATCGAAAATATGAGAACCATCCAGATTTACCCCCCGATGCCAGCAGAAAATTTCCTGAATCTAAATCGGGAAAAATGATGAATGCACGAATCATCGTCATTGTTTTTGCCGAATTTCACTTTCAAACGTCCAAAATGTCGATATAAATGAGTTATTGCCGAAAGAAATGAGCTACCTAGGAACAACGTTGCTTGATTTGGAATTGTTTCATAAATATAAGGAGATTTAAAATTTTTAATAATACCCAGACCTAGAGATCATTTTCGTCAGACAAAAAAAATCTATGGGGGATAGGTCACAGAGCAACAATTTTGTATGGCGAAGTAGGCTGCAAAATTAAACGTTTATGTTATTGATTTAGAGATACAAAATTCTTAAGAAAATATATAGGAGGTAGGTCACAAGGGGTTTCTGACGATAGTCCTCTCTAGGTCTGATAATACCTAAATTTAGCAGTGGTCATACAATAGTCATAATCTGGAATTAAGAAAATTACAAGTTTCAAAATGGAAAACTTAAAAATGATTACGGAGTTCACGAAATCTGCAAAAGTTTCAAAAGAGCTTCAATTAAGTGGTTCGGATTTTAGGCCTATCATTATCAACTTTGAATTTTAACAGATGTCTAGTCAGGTTCTTAATGGAAATATTTGATGACACCAAAATATTCATTAGATATTGAATGATTTTTCAGTTGTTAGAGTTAATTAGCCTTTGAAAAAGAAGTATGATTAACCTAACCCCTAGACTAATGGAAAAGAACACGAGGTGTATGGTAATCCTTCTAAAGAAAAATAAAGTTCTGACCTTTCATGATGGAGACAATCAATATAGTCGAGTTTAGAAGTGTTTAAATTAATCATAGTCAAATTTAGATAGTAAATACATGCAACTAGGTTTGAAATATACGGACTGAGAAAATGCTCATATGTCCTATGTTCCTATGCCTTACTATTATATGCGATTCTAATCTAATGAATTAGGTATAAGATGATGGATGCAGACGGCGATTAGCTCTTCCTACATTTGAGAATTTGAGTAAAAATTCAGATGAACCTAAGGAACCTGAGAAAATGCAGGCAAATTAATGCAATTTTCATGATACGCTTTCGTAAGACCGGGGTTAAGCCCCACATAAGACCCAATTTATTCCGCAACTAATACTCGCAACGGTATACACGCGCACGTAGAATTACCCTAGTTAAAGAAAAGATAGGATTTTGTGGTGCGAAAAGTCTTCAGAGGAAAATACAAACACTTCTCATTATTCTTGCAAAGGGTGTGTCATATCGAGAAGCACGCTAACTGAAATCATCCCGGAAGAAATGAGACGCACAAAACCCCAACTAAAAACCAGAATCGAAGAATTTTGGAACGAGAGGAAAATTCAAGCTCGCTCATCACAATAGTTCGAATTTTACTCTGAAAGGTTAATTAATTAGCCCTGAAATTTACAAGCGAATAAATTCAAATTCGAACAAAATTGATGGACAGCTCAATTAAAATGCTCATTATTCTCATATTTTGCACGAATAGTTGAATTTAACAGCAACGCATCATCGAGTAAAGAACGAACAGTAGTCATAGTCATTGCGATTACTTAATACCTACAATTTTGCGATGATGTCGATGTTTGCGAACCATAAAAAGTACAAATACAAAAATTAAAGTATAGGTCTAAATACCGAGAGATAATAAATAATGAAACTAGATAATAATACCATTTAACTATAAAACAGAATAATCTATGTTCCCCACTCATATGTTTATGTCTAAGATTCCGAAAGACGTCTGATGAAAATAGAGGCTTCTCCACCTTCAATTTACTCTGTGTTTTGAAAAATCTCGTTAGAAAATTCTTTTTTGTTAGTTTCAAGAGTCGACTTTTGATATTTTTGGACTTAATTTCATTTCCCCCAAAATTTCATTCCGAGTCCATCACTCAAGTGTGTGGTTGCTGCAAAATTTCGAAGCCAAGCATTTTTCCCAGTGATGTTTTCTTCCGCTTTTACGCGGTAAAAACGAGAACGGGAGCGAGCGCGTAATGAACATAAATTATGAATGTCGTGGCCGAGTGAAATTTTGCAGGATCACGAAAATAGCCCCTTATAGAGCTTGGGGCCTAGTCATTTTTATGTTATATCTATGAAAGTCACCGCAGAGCAGTAATTAAATGTTAAAAATATCGATGATAATAAGTTCATATATTTGTAATTAAGTCCATACTCCCACATCTATATTTAAAAAAAAAACTCAAATAGACACACTTTTGAAACTTGGGGGAAATATGAAATTTTTATGGGGCGAAGCATAAGAATAATAAATGCGATCAGTCTAAAAATTTCGACAGGGTACAACACACACACGTCCTTCGATAATACGCACAACAAAATGAGGGATAAAATTGGAGATATTTGAAGTCTCCTAAATCCCCTATTCGAGTTCATTCCAATTATAAGGCATTATCTTCTAGGGCTTCTTCATACCGAGATGGCATGCGAACTCACGTTGCGTTCGAAAACTCACACCCGCTCAAAACCCACAACCCAGAAAATTTTATTTTAAACTAGAAAAAACACTTGGATTCCGAATATAGTTTGACTATTTGTTTTGAATAATTGCAGATTTCACATAGCTTTTTGCAGAGCGAGAGACCGCGGCAGCCCTTATTAAATTCACAAAAATACGTCACACGGGAATATCTTATGATATTTAAAGGTAGAAGGTTGATCTGGATTTAAATCAAAATTAAGTCAAAATAAAGATTATTTTCTCGAATAGCTCAAGAAATGAATCACTACTATTTCGAGCAGAAGATTTATGAGACGTAAAAATCCGACTAAAATTGAAATTGTTGGCATGGAATTATGAATTATGAAAATCCTGAGCTCCTTATGTGGCCTTACTTTTTTGTTTCTTAGCCTAAACATGTGCTTGAGAAAGGCCTCTGCGAGTCTAGTATTTCCTTGATATGGAATAGGCTAGAATACATAAGGAACAAATGAAGGAGCGAGCTGGTGAATGGCAGTTTTATGATGCGGAAAATGGTTGGGCAAATTCAGAATTCAGCCAATTCAGACTCAGGAAGGGGTTCTATGGTTACTCGCTAATAAGCGGCCTTCTCATATCCGAACCAATCCGAGCCTTTCCGGATGTTTATCGGATCGACCCGACCAATTTTTTCGGCCTCTTGAAAATTCGAACTTCAGAATATCAGTCGTTTTTATAATAATATTAGAAAAGTTTTAGTGAAGTTATTTTTAATATAGCAATATGGAGTGGAACTTTTTATGATAATATAGATAATTTAAATTACTTTAAAGCTTGATTAGAGTATTGTTAATGTATGAAGCATGGAGTAAAACTTTATAATAGAGAAATGGCCTAGTTATGAGAATGTGAATTTCCCAGAAAATGAGTTGGAATATGAGCGTTTCTCTCTCTCGATAAAGTTTAATGACTTCTTACGCTATTTGGACCTCCGAGTTTATATCCAAATTTTATACAACTCTCCGGATCGAATAAAAGCGGTAATTTGGGAGCAACAAGTCAATGAAGCTACCGTCGACATATGAATGCCAAATGGCAGAGCAAAAGGGAATATTCGGATGAAATTTCAGGACTTGCAAACGAAGATCAAGGTTTTAAATGGGAATAAACAAACAAAGATAGATGATAACTTGATTTGAAAATTCGAACAAGTTTTAAAATTCAGCTAAATCTGAAGTTTTTTTGAAAGTTTTATGTTGTTATCAAAGAAAATTTGAAATATCGGTAAATAAATAAGAAAAATGAGAGAAATACGAAAAAATCCAGCCCTTCTCATTCATCCCCGCACTGGAGAAAAATGAGATTCGCACATCATAAAATGAATATTATGAACATTTTCGGCCGAATAAGAGAAGTCCCCTCCACATCACACTAATTTAGCCGAATGGTAAGCAATTCGGGGGCCAATTTCTGGTCGAAATTTCGAAGTCTACAAAATTTGCATTGCGAAATAACAAAAATAATGATATTCAATGAGGAAACTTGTGTAAATACCCACTTTAGCACCTGGACGATTTTATAATTAAAAAAAGGAAGTGAATGTAAGGTAAAAATTTTAAAATAAGATCAAATTTGAAAATGCTAACTTTGCTTACCCCAGGTATGAGAAATTCGGAGTTAAAATAACCAATTTTCTTCGACTAATTAGGGTCGGCTTCTGGTGGAAAAGATAATGAAATGATAGCATAAAGAAGAGCAACTGAAGGAGAGAGTGGCTCAAAAAATCACCCCATAATTAACTCAACCGCAAACCCCTTTAGAATCGGCTGAATCAAACATATCTCTGTATTTGCCGCTTGTGAGCGAACTTCTCATTAAATTTCACGCATAGCGAAGAAAATTAGTCGTGCAAAATGTCGTTTTTAGAAGTTTCATCGATTTCTTCGTCGAGTAAAAATAGCCAGAGTAAATTATAATGAATTAGAGAACTAATTATGAGCAAGACCGAACTCTCGCCTGAATTTTTGCACGTTTGACGCCGCTTTTCAGGGCTACAAAATCAAATTTCATTCAGAGTTTGAAAAATTTCAAGAATACTAAACGTAGTTAGTGTGAGCTCACAACGCGTTAATACTCTATAAGAATAGTAGACGTTGTAATTCATCCCCATGTGACTCATATAATTTTAAAAATAGGGTCAAGTTTTTTCATCGGAATGAACACAATTATGAATAGGCAAATTGTTATTCGAAGGCATTATAACTTATCGTTTCTCATGAATTTGGATTTCCCAGAAAGATTCGGTATGATTAAATGTTAAAAGAATGGCTCACAACATTTGTCAATATAGCACGTACCTAAGTATCAAATACGTAAATATAACCAAGTATGGGACTAAAAATCAAACCCACCTTAGAATTAGAGCACGCTCTAACGTTGATTAATGTTTTCCCTACCACGAAAGTAAACAAATCCTAAAACATTCACCCAAAAAAGGCCGTCTTTTCCCTATACTATTCCTAAGATTTTCTCCTTCTATATTTATCTTTAGTTTCGGAGTTTCGATCGGAAATATAGATCACAGAATAACCAACGAGATGCAAGAAAATATCAATTTTTCTATTTGCTGTAAGAACAATACGTTTTGCATGAAACTATTATCTGCAAAAGATTTACTTGTAAAAAGTAGACAAATAAGCTAATCACATAATGTGAGATGGGTGCAAAATGGGGATTATCAAAGAATTTAGATAAATAAGATGTCTGAGTATTACAAAACTCCTTATCCTATTCATTTATATGAATATGAATTAAGAAGGCGGTGATAATATTTTTATAGACCGTCATATTTTGTGTCTGAGTTTTTGACATCTAGAACTATGAAGCCTAACTTTTTCGCGCCAAATTTAGGTTGATCTGCAAATTTTGCAGAAAAATAAATAGATTAAGCCAAATTTAGGGAAACCTAAAAATTTTATCGAATGCAAAAATGTTGAAATAAGCTTAGATATATTTACTAGAAGTATTACTCAGACTACCGTATTCCAAGAGTTATGATGTTAGATAAGATTAGGATATCTCATGGTAATGCCTATTCTTATGTACCTGGCTTAAATGGCGTGAATTCATATAAGATCATGATCATTTCTGCAACTAGTTTCGTACTTATGAGCTCAACCTTGTGATCATATGAAAAACAGCAATTATAAATCAAATTTCAGCCTCGCATAGATACACTAGCTTATAAATTAAAATATAATTACTGATGACTTTTGGAGCTTGCAGCGTCGTACTTTTTTTTAGCTAGACAATCCCGTTAAATTATGATCTTGATATATTAATAATTAGGAAGTATCATTTGGAATTCGTTAATTAAATCATGAAAAATAAATATTTTACAAAAAATTTTTTTTTAAGAATTAAGGAAGACCAGAGCAAATTCATTCATGGAAGCCAATTACCATTGCAATTAGAGGATGTCTTGATTCGCTATAAAAATAAATAAATCATGTGATGAATTCAATTAGATTACGTTTTCAGAATTCGAAATTTAGCGAGCAAATTATTTATATTCCAAAATTTTCACTTTAAAAAATCAGATTTAAAGATTCAACCCGAATTCTAGAAATTGCGAGGAATTATGGCTTCGCATTGCATCAAGTTATATGTGCCATAATTTAAAGAAAAAAACGTGAGAAAATTCAGAAAAATAAAGCTCTAATCTTTAACCTATAATATTGAAAAAAACAAATATTATTTATATTGAGAAAAGAACCGATAAATTTAGATCATCGCAAAATTATATAAATATCAAGCATGTCATTAATTCATAATAAACAAATACGAAGATGCATGAATTGAATGTCATTGAATTACTATATAGACAAAAATGATCGAACATTTGGGAATCTTTCATACTCTTTTGATAGAACGACAAAATTGTTTAGTACTTCGTACGCAGTTGCACCAGAACTCTATTATTTCGTCGAAAGTATCCCGTTTTTCCATACTATCTCTTCTAAAGCCTCTTTGCATGAAAACACGACAAAGTTGTCAACTATGCATAGTTAAACAGGACCTATTTTGAAGTTTTTTGTATGGAAATTGATAAATTACGCTCGTTTACGGGTTCATCGAATAGCATTCGAATTTGCAGAAACGCAGGGCCGCCAAAACACTTTGTCAAAGAAAACGAAAGGTCGAAAAGGAATTGGAATTGGACGAATGTTTTCTCAGGAAAATAAGCAAATATTTCACTCATTCACATTAAAATTGAACGAAGTAATATTTGATGAGAACGGCTACTTGGAGGGATGAAAACTTGAGCTTTTATTTTTTTAGTTATAAAATAAATATATTTATATCTAAATATGAATTTAGAATGAATAAAAAAACTAAAATTTTAAGTTACAAGTTGCAACTTTAGAATCTACGATAATGATTCTAATCTCGAGGATGCCTTCTTTGCCCTTTTTTGAATCAAAGGTTTTTTCTGCATCTTTTTCGTCTCTAGCATTTTCATTATCTCTGCTAGAGTCATCAATTATGTTCATACCGAATTACATGCACAGCGGTATGTTTTCGCACCGCATTCTCTCCTCCCGAAGCGAGAAGCTTATCCTTTTCACTGAAATTGTCAACGAACGTTCCAAAATTCATTCCTATTTTCGAGAATACTCATCCGAAAAAAAATGAAAATAACGATATTTTGAAATTCGGCGGGTCAAAATGAGCAAAATAGTAGAAAATAGATGAAAATTCGAAATACAATTAGACATTTTCGGCATAAATAGGTAAGAAAACTCGGTAACACATAAATGCATTATTAGCTCCTGGGATTGAGGTGTTAGGCAAGTTAGAAAAATCAAAAGAACCCTGGTTTGATTCGATTCAATACGCAAAAGTTACTTTCATTTTTATTAACTTGTAAAATCAATTAAAAATACTGTTTCAAACAGACTTCATAGACTATAGATAGAGGGCGCAAGTGATATTCCCGTCGTGAAGGCAGAATTATGAAAGTATTTTTCTCAAAATCTGATGGGTTATCAGGCTTATATCAACAAGCCGCGTGAAAAACGGATCAGTGTAACCAAAGATATAAATTCCTGAAGGCGACTATCCGAAAGCCCCTTTTTGCGAGCGAATTTTCTCTAGGCGAAAAGCGTGCCTACCTTTACACGCAACAGAGCAAGGACTAATTTCAGAAAGAGAACGGCTTTGTAAGGACGTTTGTTTGAATTACTTTGCTTGTTTCTATGAGTTTTTATCATTCCCAAAATGATAGGCTATACCTGCTTTGCAATTTGAGCGCAAAAATTCATGAAGCAAATGCCAAATAGCTTTGTATTGCGTTATTTCAGCAAAAAATGATTTTTGGGCACGTCTTCGAACGTCTTGACCGGATTTTATGGGATTTTTTGTTCAAAATAGCCAGAAAGGACTGTTCTTTCATATTCAGCTTGAGGAAGTGATGAGTGAGATCTGCAAGACTCAAACGAACGATTTGAAAATTTTGTTGTAAGTTTTAATCGACCTAATTAGTATTTCGAAGGCATATTCCGGAAGCAAAAATACTTCCTAGGCTTATATCTAACAGTGGGAAAAATAAAAGAAAAATCGCCTCGCAAATTTTCTAAAAACTTTTGAAAATTTTAGCGGAACTCCTTCCTTGACTCTGACTTCACAGAATGAGCGGGGGGCTTGCGCTCTCTAACTATAGTGTATTTTTTAAACAGATAACATTTGAAATTTAAGACATGCAGGAAATTAACTAGCGTTCAGAATACATATCACTTGACACAGCTGTTTTTGAAACCTCAAATATTTATTATTCATAAGTTTAAAAACAAAAGTGAAAATTTGATTAAAGCGTCGAATACTTGTATGAAGACATTAAAGTCATAAAGAACGAATAAATCATGAGAGATATCACAAATTATTCTAGAAATATGTATAAATATAGCTAAATCCGCCCCAAATATATTCTATAGATAAAAATAAATCCTATGATTGAAATATAAAACACCGTTATTTTGAATCATTCATTTAATATAAATAATTAAACATCAACTCTACAATAAATTTTAGAAAATTAAATCGAGATCATCACATTAAAATTTGCACAACGAACACAATACGAATATCAGCCAGTTAAAATTGAAAAATAGAATATTTCAAATTCAACTCATTTTTACTACCGGGATATGTTGATTCGCGATTTTTGAAGACTCTTTACCTAGACTTACACGCTTTGAATAGTTGTTATTTGAAATTATCACTTTATAGCATAATCAGAGGTTAGCAAAATTTCCTTTATTATTTGTGAAAGTTTCTGGTAGTTTCAAAAACGGTCTTTGCTGGCCCCTGGTCATAATCTCCTTTCAAACGCCTCAAAATCACGCTTCGTCGAGAATTTTGACGGACAACGGGTCGAAGGCCTTAATGATTTGATGGCCTGGCGTGGGCGGGACTTGTGACGGTGATCCGGTGCTCGGCGGGCTGTCCGGCTCTTCAAACGCATCTGAGCATCCCGAATCCGTGCCGGAATCGAAAAGGTCCTAAATTTTTCATCGACTTATTTTCACGATCAAGATCTTTAAGTTACCTGAACATCCTTTGGTACGTCCACGAATTGATACACCAGCCTTTGCCCATCTACCTTCTGCAGAATACCACGCTGGTAGTAATACCTAAATAACTCCAAGCATGGTCACTTTGTCCAAATATTTGGTACCTCAAAGCTCGCCCCATCGTTTCATAATTCATGCCGGGCTTATTCTTATGCATTCCCCACAGACGCGATACTGCCTTCGAATCTACTAGTTTAAAAATGCCCTGAAGTTAAAATTATTTTAAATTCAAATTTGAGAATAGCGAACTTTAGATTGGTCAATCCACTTGATGAATTTAGGGCAATACTCTTTGTCTTGTAGTAATCGAAGTAGAAATTCCCAAAGATAGGTAACTTGGCCGTCCCGACTTTTCCTTCTCTGAGCCAACAAATGGGCTGGGGGTGGGGCGGGTTCAGAGTATCTTCTAAAATAAAAATAAAAAAAAAAAATATATATATATATATAATTTAATATATTATAAGCCGAATGATAGATTTTTCGATTTAAAAAATAATATACCTGGATTCAAACATATAAGATGATAATCCTGGTGGGTATTGTATTGGATTGTGAGGCAGTTGATTTCCAGATCCTGAAGCCGCACCATTTGCTCCAAGCAACAAGTTCTCCGGGAAAATCGACGCACCACCCGTTGAGTTCGCTAGGTGTGAAGGCAGCCCTATAGAATTTCTCGATCTTAAAATATTCTGAGCGGGGGAAAATTGTACCATTCGGAAATAGAGCAGTCTGAGCTCTCAACGTCGGATTTTGTGCGGACAGACTAGAGAGGAGGTTTGGCATATTTGATAAAGTCGAACAATCTAATCCAGGACGACTTTGTGCCGCTTGGCACATTAGGGCTGCTGAAATTTTTAAAAATAGCCTATTTTAATGATCATTAGTTTTACGATATCCATTTTCATAGATATTCCACCACTAAAGCTGTGTCAACAGATTATGAAAGCTCGTGTCTTCCTAGTACAAGTGTAATAAATTAGCATATCTTTAGGGATTTTGAAAATGCGATTTATTTCCTGATTATATCGCTTTAGATCCCTCGTATATCCGGATCATTCGCTGAAAGTTTCCCTTTATTCTCGAAGTTAGTTGCTACCGTCTAGTAGCCTCTAGGCTTTGTATTCAATCTGGTTTTGACAGAGGGCAGTTTTTCGCTGTCTGGATTCCCTTCTAATCCCCTACTCTCTCACACACTTTGGCTCTCTTGATCGTCTTTTTTTACATGCACGTCTCTCTTCTCGAAGAAGAAAGTTCCCGTCAGGTCTCGTTTCTTTTTCTCTAACTTTCGCTAACTATTTCGTTTTTTTTCGAGTTCTTTTTCTCTATCGAATCCACTGACTATTTCTCAATTCTATACCATGACCGGCACAAGGAAAAGCGTCAAGAGTCTCAAGAACTAAATCTCTCGTTTCTTTCGTCTCTCACTTTTCCTATCTATTTCTTAGATACTTTTCTTCTATAACTTTTTCTAATCCACTCACTATTTCCTATTACCAAAAATAGCGCATATTATGTGTGCTAATATGGTCTCTAATTACTGGATATGTTCATTTTTAGCCGAAAGTTTTCGGAATAAAATGTACTTGAGAGAACGATTTTTCGAGAGTTGAAGGATCGTTAAGGAATTTGTAGCGACTTGTAAAGATAAACAAAATAAGAAATGCATAGTAGGCAAGTTCGTCTGGAGCAAAAATTATCATGGTAGTAAAAAATTTGATCAGAAATTATGTTTTACTCCGACTTTGCTCAACTTAAAAAATCTTCATGCCTTCCCACTTTCCTCTACACACCTGTAAAACCGTCACTAATCTATGCAAATTCTGGCTTTTCTCTATCGAGAGATTTGCAGAGTTTGCGAAAAACCGCACGAGTGAAGGAGGGAGAGAGAGAAGGGCGCGAAAAGTGAAAAACGCTTGGAACGCGAGAGGGCAAGGGTGGCTAATCGCTTCGCGGTACGGACGTGAAACCGGTCTGCGAGGATTCGACGTGCGACACTCCGGGCCAACTTCCGTCTCTCTTTCGACTTCGTCGACTTCAGGCACGGATTACTCCCACACTAACTCGTCTCCTAACGGCAGAACAATCTTTTCCATCTCACTTTTTCCATGCTATTTCTCATTGCTATGCTAGAAATAGTGTGAACAGATGGAGAACGAAAAGACGTCTGTAATTAAAGACAAGACGTAATGTCCTAAGAATGACGTTTTCAACAAGTCTGACCATTACATCGAGTAGAGGGTCATTTGTTAAGTTACAAGTATTGAAATGCAAACGTGTATTTTTAACATGTCTCAAGTATGACACTAGGTATAACTTGCTACGAACTAAACATACTTAATCGCTCGATTCGTTAACTCATTAACTTTGAACTCTAGAAAACCAGAACGGCTATTTCATTCAACAATGTAGCATGTGTTATATTTGTCTTATTATGTCATCATTCTTCGGACTATTTTTGGAAACCAGAAGGATCTATAATCGTTTGTGTAAAGAAAATTTACAAGTCCCGGATTTCATCGGTGCGAGTTTTCCGCTTTGGGGCGCAAAATCGTCGGTATACTCTGAATTTGCGCTACTAGCGCGGACTCGGACCGCGCGCGAATTCGAAAAGGAGAGTAAACAGGCCGACGCACGAACGCGGGCGTGGACACGAAAGCTGAGACTCCCCCCTACGGAAGGCGGACGGATTGAGAAGCGGAGAAACGGAAAAGGAAAAGGAAATTGACGGGAGAATTTAAGAGGCCCGAAAAAATGCTCCCTCTGAAGTTTCCCCCAGGGTGCATCTCCGAAAACTGTAAACAACAACATAACGAATGATTCGAAAATTCCAAGTCCCTAAACTCGAAGACTTTTCAATGCAATTATTCCCACGGATTATGCGGGTGTTCGAATTTTTTTTCCCCCCGATAGGTTCATTTTATCAAACACCTATAGAGGTAGTTAATTTAATTGCGATATTTCTGACATTTGATCCAATTTTCGCAACACTTTTTATTAAGCCCGCCGTTCAAAAATCTCAAGTTAATATTAGTAAGTTTACCACGAGAAAATTGTTGTAAAATTTCTAAAAAAAAAAAGAAAAAAGAATTCGATTTCTGACCCCTGAATATTACAGGAACCGTCCTTTTCCTATAGTCCGCTTAAGCTCGAGGCATTCTTCTTCCCCAATTCTTTCTCTCCCCTTCTCCTTCCCACCTAAACAAACAGATCAGCACACGCGTCGTCACTTGCCTGAAGCGCCCTCGGGGAATCAGAAAAATTCTTTCCCCTCTCAAAAATCCGTACTATTCCTCCATTACTCTCTTCGCGCTATTCCTTTTTACTATCTAAAAATCCAACACTATTTTTCCAATTTAAATTGTCTAAATCTATGAAGTCCATAGTATTTCAACACTTTCTCCTACACTCTTACTATCTAAAAATTCAACGCTATTTCAATTTTTGCTAAATCCAGCCAAACACATACCCCTTTTTGCATGCAAATACACATATCTCCGGTCACAGCTATGTATTGTGTATTAGCTTCGCTTACACACATTGTGTACAGTTCATTCGTATTCAAATTCGGAAAATCTCACGACTAATCCGTACATGCCCGCGAATCGTGACGAAATCTTGCACACATCCCTATTCGACGACTATTTCGAAAATCCCTTATGTAGAAAACAGGAGTATGATGAGGCATGCGGGAAAAATCACAGATTTTATATGACACAACTTAGATGCGGACTGTTCTAATATGATCGATTATGAATGACGATGACCTTATCAATCGCGCGAATCATACTAAAATGGGAAAAATGCGAGAAGCGTCACACTATGTCATAAAATAACAGTTCGCTTCCTCATAACTCTATGACCTAGTTTACGACTGTCAAATGAATCATAATAACAAGGAAAAGCTAACCATTGCTTAGCCACGGCCAAAGAAATGGAGAAATCGGCGTTAGTTGCGGGTGTCCTGATGTGTTTCCAGAAATAACGCTAGTTTGATTCGGAATAGCGGATAGAACGGGAGTAGATTGGGTCAAGCTATGATTCTGCCCGGGAACGACTGGAACGAACCCCAAAGTTGGCCCAGTAGCAACACCGTTGGATGAAGATGGAGGCGAATACATCTGGTGGTCCATGCCAATGCCTAATTGAATAATGAAGATCATTTTTCATGGAGTTTGTAGCTTTGGGAGGGAGAAATTCACTTGGGAAGAACTCATTTATGTTTTTCGATTTCTTTTAATCTCAAAACATCTGTTTTCACGAAAAATGAAAAAAGTAATTAACTCGAATTGAAATAGCACAAATTTCATAGTAGCAAATCTAGTTTCATTTTTCTGAAATGAATAAAGCACCTGAATCAGGACTAGATGATTGTGAATTAGACATCGAGCATTTCTGCTTCTCCAAAAGTCGTTGCAATAAATTTATAGATTCAGCCGTAGAAGGGGTAGATGTCGTCGGCTAAAGTTTCATTTTTATCATTTATTTTAGGAGTTGGAATATCTTTTATGAAAGTCAGATTTTACCAAAGAACTTGTGTGAAAGATTACAGGAAAGAGCGAGCGCGTTGAATTGTTGAATTTACATAGTGGCAGATTATAAAGGCGTCAGGAAATTATGTTCAATCGATATACAATTTGAACATTTTGAAGGATAATTTGACACAGGAACCGTAATTTTATTGTTGTGATTAACATACTTTTAGAAAGACAACTTTAGATTTAATGCTAAGTATAGTATACTGAGTCTTATAATATATCAAATCTTCTTGATATTATAAAAAGACATTTTTGTAGATATGTAAAATGTTTATAATGCATTTACGTATAACCTCAATCAAAACATTCGACTTGGATTTAAAAGTCGGATATTGAATATTTTTAAGTATATTTTATGACTCTAATGATGCATGCGCTCGCTCGTATTTTATGCCAAACCTAATAAGGTAGTGATAGAACGCAAAGTTGAAAATATTAATTCAAAGAGCAAGATCTCGTTGAAAAAATAGAGGATGAAAAATCGGTCCATAAATAGAACATATGAAAAGCTAAAATATTGCAGGAAATTAAAATTTACAAAAAAAAAATTCATGTCCTAATTTAATATCGGCAAGTAAAGTGCATTTTACCGAAGTTAGGAAAAACAACTTACAAGTTGGATTAGAACTTCTTTCGAGCACAGAGGTAACAATTGTAAATCGACGATAGCGAGCATGATAAAACTTCTCTAAAATCGCACGACATAAATTAGCTGGACATGAATAATTCCACGGGGGTGAAATCACGGATTTTTGCAAAAAGTCGGGAATTTAGAGCAGAATCACTGAGCCACCTGCACTTTTGATTTGAGAACTAAAAATAAACGATATTCGCTCCTCGTTATCACTTTTTCTCCCCGAGCACGCAATAATCTGGGGGTTCCAAAATCAGGAAAGAATAAACCCTTATCAATACACACACTTCCTATGATCATTTAAAAAAAAAAAAGAGACGAACCTTCGACTTTAGTCTGGGAACAAACCATAAGAGTGGGAACGAAATGACTTTATATTGGTACCCAGAAGATGGATGATAAGATGGCGACTTCCTAACCGAAATGGCGCGCCACTTCCTTACGTAAAACCATAAATGCAAGAAAATGATTTTGATAAGCGACAAAATACATTCACTCTGGGGAAATTGAAACGATGGGGGAGCTGATTAATCGTGAAAAATGATACAAAACTATTACAGCTGCACGGAAACGTAAAAAGAGTTTGAAAGTTCACGTTAAAGTATACATCTACATAAAGGAATATATATTTTGTCGTAATATGAGATCATATAAATGATTGTTTGAATAAAATACTTTATCAACGTGCATATAGCCCCGACGGTTCTTCCTGATAAATGATACGAAAAATGATAACTTCCTTGTGACGCGCTGTTTTTATCTCTGCGCTGTCTCCTCAAAAATAATTGTCTTTCGCCGCTTCCTAATATCGCAAAATTCTTTGGGTTTTATCGAGAAAATTAGTCGATTATAAAGAGGCACAAATAGGCTCGCATATCTAACACCGAAAATGCCGAAATAGACTGGACTCTTAAAGTATAAAAATAAGCAGAAGATCAAACATTTTCGGATCTAATTTTCAAAGGAAACTAGCAAAAGTAGTGAGTAGTAAGCAAAATCTATTGTAAATTTTGCATACTTCTTTTATTAATGAGTTCATACTCATTACGTCCAACATTCTACTTTTATTAATTGCGATTTTCAAAATATATCATATAATAAATAAATATTACGCGTCATAATTTAAACCAGGAGTTGCATATGAAATGCTCACATTTAAATAATTCACGGAAGTAATTAGCATAGGGCAGAAAATAAATAAGATGGCGATAAGGTACGAAATATGAAAAGATAAAATATTTTACGAAATAGGTAAACGAATAAGACGCGCATTTGCGAAATTATGAAAGAAAACATGAAAATCAGCCGAATGAAATGAACTCTTTTACGGAGGATCTTTATATCGCTTTTAAGTTTAAATCTATGAAAAGTAGGTGTAAATTTGTGTAATATTTATCAAAATGAAGGTTTAAACTGATTTAGGTAAAGATTGAAAAAACGAGATTTGTCTTTATTTTACAGGAAATTAGATTCACCCTTGTGAATTCAGATTTAGCGATAGCAATCAGGAAATAGTTTTGCCGAGATAGAATCAGAACAAAGGTTCAGTAAAGGACACTTTGAGGGAGAAAAAAACTGAAAATAAGGAAGTTATCTAGTCATATAATAAAACCTCATAATAACTCAGATAATAGTGGCATTTTAAAAACAAATAGGTAAATGAAACGAGATAAGTCACGATATTATACGCGTTGCCTAAAGTGACTTGTTGTAGACCTCGCCAACAAACCAAATTTTGGAGAAGATCAACTTAAAGAAAAGAAGAGCCAATATTCGAAAAGTGGGTGAACTTTAAACAAAAACCCTAAAATTAACCTGATCTGAAACGAAACTGGAGGCGGACCATAGAATCGCGGGTGCAGAGGTGCGTCTCGTGTCCGGGCATTTGGGGGTCGGCCGCTCGATTCGCACGCCATCATCTTCGAGATCCTCGATTTTGACGTCGAAATGAGACTGAAATTTAAAAGTTTACTTTTCCCATTTTGATGAAATATTAAATTTTGCTATTTTATTAATCTAAAGATATAAAGTTACGATTTAAACAAAAAATTAGACATTTTCTATTAGATCTAAGTGCTAATTATTTGAAAAATGCAAGAAAAATTGTTCAACCTTCTGATGTTCCCCTATCCGAGATTGCAAAGCAGATGGAGTGGTTAGTTGGAGCATTGCTGACAATCAAAACTCCGACTTTCACGTCGGGGGTAATAGCCAATCGTTAGTCCGTTTACTTTAGAATATTGAGATCTGAAAAAATTCGACTTTATACAAATTAAAGATATTGCCAAAAATGGCATGAAAATCTAAGACGGAAGTCTCAGTTCATTAATGCGATTGGATAAATGCCCCTCGTTTAAGAGATGACACACAGTGACCATCATTTCAGAAAGAGAGAGAGAGAGAGGTGGGCAGATATACAATGAAAAGGTGAATCGTAACGTCGAGAGAGAGAGGGAAATAGACAGTCTTTCGAAGAGAGACCAGAGAGTCAGATATAGGAGGGAGAAAAAAGGCGTGGTTTCCCTCGCATTTTTCCTCATTCCTTCTCGCCCTTTCTTCTCCCTCTTCTTTAGCCATACTCTCTCATCTTCACGGACTTCTATACAGGCTTCAACACGGACATTCGCATCTATGAGAAGCGCTCTTCAGAGGGTCACTGTCGTGATTTCTCTATATCTCTGGGCTCTCTCGACTTTTTCATGGATCTCCATACTACTTCTCCATTCTCGTTCTTTTTCCAGTGCTATTTTTTGTCTCTATCTTTCCCTACATTTTTCCGTACTATTTCAATTTTTCTTTATCTTTTCCTCCAAATTTCAAATGCTATTTCTTTACATCCTTTCCATCGAATCTGTAGCATCGCAGCCAATCATCACGACCCCCAACGAGCAGCAGGTGGTTGTTCCTCTGCGTGCCTGCCTCTGTCTCGCAATGGCAGAGTTCTGTAGGGCGAGAGAAGACGAGGGACGAAGAGAGCCGGAAGCGAAACGCCAAAACGGAAGAGGAAATGGGCTCGGAAATTTTTAGAAGATAGCCCGTCGTTGACTGAAATTATAATTTTTCAATGACAAAAAATAAATGGCCTCCTGTATTTACAAACGGCTGTATTTGCAGGTGGCTCGTTTTTCCTACATTCCCTACCCTCGCTACCTCGCTATCCGCTTGTAAATACAGCCGTATGTAGATACAGAAATCAAAATAAATTACATAGAAACGTGAATTTCCAAATTCAACAAGTTTTTAGGTTTTTTTTTATTTTTAATATTTGAAGTACCAACCTGTAAATACAAACTTTGATGATCGTTTGGCAACTTGAAAGGGGCCCTGACGAAAGAGTGGTCCTTGAATTTGATCGCCATTTGAATTTCCAAATCACCATTGAAAATGAACATGGAACCGTCCTGAACGATGATAAAATTGAGACTTTGAATTTTTCCAAAAAAAATTACCTGAGTTAGAGAAATCAGCCTTTTCGAGTCAGATTCTTCAAAAACCGGCGCGAAAATTGGGCTGGAGATTTTTATGGAATCAACCTGAAAATGTCAACTTCAGAAGAAACCTAGAGAAATCTTACTTTCTGTCCGGTTTCCAAAATTTTGAAGATTTCGCCTCCAACAGTCGTTCCGTAGAAAAAGCCGTCTCGGAAAACGCAAAGCGGGGAAAATATCGGTGAATCGAAGTTCAGCTTCCATTGTAAAACGCCAGAGTTCTGAAAATTGACTATTTTTTCGAGGTTTTGAAAATCTTCGGAAAATTTTATGAAAAAGGCATAAACTACAGGCGCCACTTTTTCAGCCATTTCCCCTAAAACATGTGTTGATTTCATCGAAAAAAAAAGCGACTTGCGGTAAATCCCAAAGAGCCCTTAGCTATAACCTCCTTTTATGATCGATTTTATATACCGTTCGTTTTCAAAGCTTCCTTTCCTATTCTTTACCATATGCTGAGAAATCATAAAATTTCTAAATAAAAATAGGCAAATCTTCACCATAACACATCTATGTACTGTGGATTTTAACGATTCTAACCTATCGAATTTCTAGAGTTTCAATTTTTTCCTTATAATAAATTTTGAGATGATGATAAATTAAAATATCGGATTACCTTGTTCATTGATTCGACTGTTCCATTAATCGTTGTGCAAAGCAGAAGGCACTTGAAAATCTGTGGTTGGGCCGGGGAGCCGCAAGAAATTTGGCATTTCCAGACACAGGCGCATTTCTGAAAATTTCGACCTTTAAAAAATTTCTAATTACAAAAAAAATGCCTTCAAGTTCAATTTCATCGCCTGTTTTGTGTAGGAAATCGCATAGAAAAACTCATCTTCCGAAATACAAGCGGCTTTTATCTGAAAATGCGCAATATCTTAAGATATTTTTTTTGAAAGATCTGTTACCGGCATAGCTTCCCTCGAACTTTCGGGATTTGTATTGAACTTCCAAGAAATTGCGCCTTCGTCCAGGGAAATCACGTAGATGATACCATCGTAAGCCCCTGAAATTATACAAAAAAAACAATGAAACAAATTAAATCAAAACTAATAAATAAAAAAGATAAAATTTTCAAATCTCTTACCTACAACCACAAAATTGTTCTTTGTAATGATAGGTGAAGCTTCTATTCTGGCTGTGATAGTTTTCTGAAATTTTTTATTTTTTATTTTCAAAGAAAAATCAAAATTTACCTCCCACTGAACCAATCCCTTTGAAATTTCGATGCAGGCGATTCTTCCCGAGTGAGAGGCCACCACAACGACTTCGAGGCCATTTGACGTTCTGAAATTTGAAGCTGTATGACGAAGCATATAGGAATCAAATTGTTTTGGACACGACAAAAATCTAAGAAAGGCTCTACCTTCCAATAGCGACATTCCCATCGATGCATTTTCCTGTGTCATAGGCCCAAAGCGCCAGGGGCTGTCTTTTGTCGACAAATTGCACAGAAGCGAAATCGAAGTTCACCTTCGAATTTTCACGGGCAGTTTCTGAAAAAAGAACTGAAAATTCAGAAAAGTCCGCAAAAATTAAAATAAGATATCACTATATTCTTCATTTTCCAACAATTCATATTTTTACAAGTACATAAAAAATTGAAGATAAAATGAGAAAAAAATAAGTTGAAAAAATCACCTCGATTTTTGCCTGAATTCGAATATTTCTCGAGGAATTTCGAAATCGACAGATGCGGGTTCAAAACGTCTCGCATAGCTTCGGGGTTTTTCAGCTGAAACGCAATTTCGGCCGCGGAAAGAGAGGTGAATCCTGAAAATTATCAGTGCTTTATCTGTCTGGTGTCATTTTTTTGAAAATTTGAACAGAACTTTTATCTGATCATTATTTTTAAAGTATTTTTTCGCTGAAATATTCTTTAAAAAATTATTATAACTTGAGAAAAGTCGATTTTTGAACATTTTTAAGGACTCTTCGCCGAACTAAGCAAAAAAGAGCAGAGCAGTTTTATCTTTAAAAATTATGAAAATTAGTTAAAGAAATACCGTAATCCACGAACGACATGGACAAATCCGTTTCTCCCAGGGAAATGCCTTGTTTTTCCAGGATCGAGATCAAATCTCCGTCTTCTTGAATTGCCAACTCTCTAAGTGCTTCTCGGTCGATTTTTCCTGAATTTCTCAATTCGTTGAAATTTTTACTTTTTGAAAAATCCTACCATTTCGATTTATCGGCATAGAATCGAGGTAGAAAACTTTGACTGGCTGCGCGAGTTTCGGGAAAATCCCAGAAATTGTCATCGGATTGATCTGGAAAAAGTTGATTTTTTTCAAAAAATCGAAGAAAATAGACTCACCTCTTCCTTGGACTGCACGAACAGAACGAGAAACGTATTGTCGATTATAACTAGATGAGCCGATTTTATGGAAGCCTCCAGACAAAGCAAAGAGCATAGTTGAGTCGGGTTGAATCGAATTCCGTTGATCTTCATCTGAAGATTAAAATTTTTAAATCTTAAATCCTAGAAAATGAGATCTAGGGAGGGCTTAAGCCAAATCTACCGTGTGTATCCCCCTTTAAGACAAAACGATCGGCCAAAACTATGCTGTGTGCCCTCTTATGTATCAATTTTCTATAAACAATTGGTTTTGCTATCCTCTCCCCTATTTTTCATTCTGTTTGAAAGTCGGCCTAGACCTGAAGAAAATGTTTAAGTACCCGATCTTGCCTCCTTCCGTCAAACTTCAGACCATCTGCGTAATTCGCCACTAAGTCCCCAGTGGGAGTTGGGCCACTAAGAAATTCGCCATCTATGTAACATTTTCGGGGTCCACCTGAAACAAATAATTTCTTTAAATTTTCCAAATTTGTGCAAGAAATCGCACCTAACAATAATTCGCTCTCCACTCGTTCGGAGTCATCCGAAACGATCAATTCCGTGCCGAAAATAGGGGTGCCGATGAAAATATTTTCGCATCTGAAAAATATGGAAATTAAAAGAAATCGAATTTCGAAAAAAGACGAAAAATTAAAAATTTACCCGAAGGGAACCTCGAAAACACTCGCCCAGCAAGAGACCTCTGTAACTCCGTACACGTCGAAAATTCTGAAATTAAATAGAATTAAATTTAAAAATAAATAAATAAAAAATACGACCTCTTGTACTTTTTGCCCCCTTTGTTATTTTCCAGAAAAGGTGATAAAAGTACAAGAGATCAAAAACACCTTGTCGAATTCCCCCGAGTCCGGAATTTGTTAATCAGGTGCCATGGAAATTTCTCGCCTCCGATCAGCAAAATCCTCAGCGGACTTCCATCTCCCAAAATCCAGGAAAGCGACCTTTCGTCCATTAGAAAAAGTACCGCGGGGGTTAGCTGGAAGTTTTCTTACAAATGTTTAAATTTTAAAAATCGTATTTTAAGAGGTATCCAATTAAAATTCTCGATTATCTTAGAAGAAACATATAGAAAATTACAAATTATAGAAGTCTTACAAAAATGAAAATGAGATATTCTCAAATGAAAAATATTTTTTACTTGAACAACCGTAGGTCGAAAATTCCTGATGGCCTCAACGAGGAGATGTGGCTTTGAACGGAACTCGTCTGGAGTCAGCAAAATTGTCGAGCCGCACTCGAAGGCCAGGAAAAGTTCGATAACCGAGGGGTCGAATTGGACGGATGTCGAGAAGAGAATTACGTCCGAGGAAGTTATTTGGAAACGATCTCTGAACATATTTTTTTGACAAGTAACATTTTTGGTTTGCAATCATTTCATTATTGTCATGTGTTTTCTTCTATTATTATATTTGAAGAGTAAAAATGTCTAGCTTTACCTAAAATCCTCGATATTCTTCCAAATGCAGGATCTCGGCACTGCAACAGATTTCCTCAGCCCCGTAGTTCCGGACGTTGAAATCGCGTAGCAAATTTCGAGAGCCGGATTTTTCGAGTCGCAAAAACCATCAACCTGGAGGAGCTGAAAATTTGCATTGAAAATAGGGGAAATTTTAATTTTGCAAAACTCGCACCTCTTTTCCATCGTAATTCCAAAGCGCAAGACCGAGTTTTCGCCGTACTTCCAAGTTCATCTCATCGCCGAATTCGAACGGCACTCCAATAGACAAAAGCCTGAAAAATGTTATGTTATTTTCTTATAAAAATTAACTTCAAAAGTGTTCAATTGTAGCCTTTTCTCTATCTATCAAATTCAGTAATTTCTGAAGAGAAAATTTCAAATTTTCCGACTTTAGATTTTTTCTAAAAAAATTCCAAATAAAGTCCAAAAACTATACCCGTAAACTGTACAAATCAAATCAGTGTCCCTCTTCAAATTCAGACTGACTATTGAAGACGTCACTTTCTCGGCCAACTTTTCACCGAAAAACCGGCCCAGTTTTATGACCCTGAAAATACACTTGTTTAAAAGATCAAAGTGAAAGCGTTGAAAAGGGGAGGAAAATTGGCGTCTCTATTTCTACCTCTATTTCAATTTCAACCATTCGTATCCATGATAATTATCTTCTCAATTCAGTTTTTGAAATTCTATCCTCCCGTGAAGATTTATTTTTTACCTCTAGAAAACATGACATGACTTGCAAAGTGCCTCCTAATTTTTCTATTGAATAATACTCGACTTTTCCTGATTCTTGATAAGAATAGTCACTAGATTGATAAGATTCTGCGTGGAAAAGACATGTTTTGACTAGATTCGCTTCCTTTCTCAAATAAGTTTGAAAATTCAGCCTACTTTTCGCGGACTTCGTCTCGGCTTATCACGGAATTTTTGGAAGCATCGATAATCGTTACGTCTACCAGCCGATCCGAAAAATCCATTCAAATCGGAAAAATCCGCCGAAATTCCGCTGAAAATGCACAATTTCAAGGTTGCCGTTTGCTTGTTCAAAAAGCAATGTGTCCGCGTTTTACGCGCACTTTTCTCGCTTCATATTGTCGATTTTTTATTTTATTAATCATTTTTTATTCAAATCAACTTATAAATTTTCACATCCACGGGTGTCCGCATGGTCGAGTTAGCGTGTCTAATCGAAGGAGAAAGAGCACGTCTTCTGTCTATCTCTCAAAAAGACATACGATTTCCTTTAATGCAAACACCCGCAGGTTTGAGAATTTACAAGACTGATCGATTTTCGATTTTTTTAAATTTGTTTGAATTTCAGCACCAGCCCCATGAATTGAACATGAATTGCGAGCAGTTGCAGGACTTTTTGACGGAGCTCATTCAATGGCCCGATTACAGGTTCCACTTTTAGACTTCTCAAAACTCGACCCGCAGAAAAAATAGTATATCTTATCGAGAGATAAAGAAGACGTGATCTTTTCCTCTCTCAATATGACATACTATTTTTCTGCGGGTCGAATTGTGGGAAGTCTGCCCATTTTTGGAAAACTTTCGATTTTTTGTCAAAGTTTTTGAAAATTGAAAATTCGGATTTTTGAGAAGTTAGCAGAATCCCGCGTTTTGAAAAATTTGGAAAACAATCATTATAATACGAACATGACAAAGATTCTGCCTTTATAGTGATTTTTCTTTTAAATATGAAAAATTTAGAAATTGAAGAAGAAAGTGTTGACACGAAACTAGAAAGTTCCTTCCTTTGAAAACTATAAACACGGCCTTATAACTTGTTCAAATCAAATAAATTTCCTTTTCTTTCAGATCGACGGACCCGGAAGTGATCCGAAAGTTCCTCACGAGAACTGCGATGAACACGCTGCTCGCGTGCAACTACGTGCAGTGCAACTACACGGACGTCGATCTGGTTCAGTCATTGATCGGCCAGATTTTGGCTATCTACTACAAGGGAGGTCGGCATTTTTCTATTAAAATTTTTCTAACCTTTCAAATTAAAAAAAATTTTCGCATATTTAAAATAAAAAAATCTTTTTCTATAGATAATATCTTCGTTTTTCTTAGTTCGCTTTAAGAAAAAAATAAAACGAACATATGTTCAGACACCCTGCGCACTTATGCCCTACAATACATTCCCACGTTCGTGTCGATCTATCTTCTCGCACTGTCAAAAAAGCAGCAGAAAAGCGTGTCCATTTTCGAGACGTTCTTCCTGGCCGTTTACAACGAGGAGATCACCACGCAGAGTCTGCCTGGCAAAGGCGTGAAGAAAATTGTAAGTTTAATTTTTTTTTTAATTTTATAACTTTTCTGTTAATTTGTATTTTTTTTTAAATTATAACTTATATTTTTTCCAGGTAGAAGTCCAGGTTTCCCCAGTCCAGTACTCGACAAATTTGCCAGATTTAACAAAAGTCGAAACGACTACGGACATAGTTGCGATTAAACCCGGGAGCATGCCTACGGTTTATGTGAGTTTTTTTTTTAAATTTAAATTTTTTCCAGATTTCTCTAAACTCGACTCACATGAAAAATTGTATATTTTCGTGAGAGAAAAAGGCATGCTCTTTCCCTCTCTCGATATGACATACTTTTTCTGCGGGTCGAGTTTGGAGAAGTCTTTTTTCAACTTGAATTCTTTTTCCAGAACCCTACCGGTGTCGCTCACTATCCCACTGTCGAACGATTTACCGCCGAAACCAAATTCACTGTTCTGGCGAAACTCTTGTACACGGTATTCTAATTTTTTTCAACAGACCCTTAAAAATTGGATATTTTTATGAAATTGTATATATAACTTCCAAATTGAGTTACTCTGCAGCACATTTTTTACAGGTATTGAATATGAGAATTTCTTCAAGATATGTTGATTTCTTGAAACTTATCTTTTTTTTTAATTTCAGGTGAATATTGTAGTTTTCCCGGTGTCCGCCGAGGTTGTGAGTCGTCAGTCTTGCCTCGCGGCTCTATCGATTTGCCACAGCGGTTTCACGTTCCCAGAGACCAACTTCCGCGCTCAGGTATACTTGATTCATAACAAAAATTAACTCGAAGGTCGTATTTAAAATTTACTTGCGATTGAAAAGTTGACTACTTAAAAAATTATAGCTCTGAGCTAAAGTTTATTTCGAGTTAAGAAAAAAGAGCATAATTTATCCTCAGGTCAGTCTTAAGATTTAACTGCGATTACAAATGTTGCTGGTTTTCAAAATAGAAAAATACTACGAGTTGAGGTTGTTCGGAATTTGGGAAAGAAAAATACGAATTTGGTTGCAGGTCATGGACAACGAAGGCCCCATGGAGGCTATCGATGATTTTACGAGGTTCGGAGTTTTTTTTTTTTTTCACTGAATAACAAATTGTCTCTTGATTTAGAATAAAATACTTCCGCGAATTTGATTTTTTTTTAATTCCTTCATTTAAAAATGATCGACTTTACAGAAAACCCCGCCAACAAGTGAACACGGCGATTCTCTGCGAGCTGCTGAATGCGGCCTACCTGGCTCTGTTCAGCGGAGTGCCTCATTTAGCACTGAAAGCCATTGAAGTCATCCATCAACGCGCTCAGTACGAAATGCTCCCAAACGTGCTTCTCGTAAGTCTCAGAAATTGGTTAATTATCATGAATTTGGCTTCCTGTATTTACAGACGGATAGGGAGGGTAAAGAGTGTAGCAAAAGAGGAGAAATAAGAAAATATCCGTCTGTAAATGCAGGGGACTGATGAAAATTGTTTGAAAAATTATCACTAGAAATGAAGGATTAAAGGAAAATTAAAAAAAAAAAAAAAAGTTATTTTTTCAAGGTAACCAACGCGGTCCGAAACTCGCTGCTCGATAACCCTCTGTCGAAGGAGAAACGAAATGAAATTCTCTGGAGCAGGAATTATCAGTTGGTATGTGTCGATTTTGTTTCAAATAGAAGAGCTTTTTTTCTCTGAAAAGCAAGATATTTTATTTTAAAATAAGGAATTAGATGTTGAAAATGCCATTTTCAGGACAAAAAGAGGAAGGAAATGCTAATGAATGCAAGTGTGAGAATGCGTCGAATGCCCGAAGACATCCCTATTCAGCCTCAGGTCAAGGAAAAGGAACAGTCCAAATTCGGTGAATTGGTTGAGGAAGGTACGTTTTTAATTTAAAATAAAAATTTAATTAATATGAAAATTTTTTTATTTTTAGAAAAAAATAGATCTAGGCAGCGCTTAAAGTCAAAGTTTCTGAGCGTACCCCTTTAAGTGAAAACATTCGCTAAAATTCCTTGCATACCCCCTTATGTATCATCTTTCTATGGAAAAATTTCAATTTTTTCAGGAATCGATCATCTACACGACTTGAAAAACGATTTGAAGAAGAAAATCAACTTGCATAAAGCCGGTCGCAGGAGAAAGAGTACAGAGCCCGACGAGGTTGGAGAATCTAAAAGAAAATTATATTTTTCTAGAAAGAAACTACAAAAATTTGAAAGAAATGTTATATAATTTATCAAAAATAAATTCTAAAATTTCAGGTCGAACTTTCGACGATCAAGGAGGAAAAATTCGATCGATCATTCGATACGCGAGACAACGAAAATTCGGCTTCGCCCTCGAAAAGTCGCAGCTCAACGCGAAACGAAGATTCTTATCTACAGGTATGCAAACATCCAAATTTTTAGGCAATTGAAAACAAGTAGTGCGTAGTACGGCAAAAGCTAACAAAATTTGTATTTTTAGAAATTCGAAAATAGTTTCATTCGCGTGTTTGCCATGCTGCTTTTATTAATTGCCACTTTTATCAGTTGTAGTATTCTTCTTCCCTTTTCCCGCGACCTTGGTCCCTCGGGGGTCGCGGGAATTCGTATTCCCTAGAGATACAAAATTTTTCCTGCGATCTCAGTATTTTTAGATTTTAAACTTATCTTACATTGAAAAACCTTCCTATTTTTGCATTATACGATGCATAGAAATTTCAAATTTGTCATTTTTAAAATAATAATTGAAAAATTAGAAAATAATTTCCAAAAATTTCAGGACAAATCCCGACTCGGCAGCCCGCGACGAGCGATGAGCATTGGCGCCGAGAAAGAGCACAGGATCGGCAAAGACGACAAGAAGGAGAGGACAGAAACCACCTGCTCAGGTTTATTTCCTAAACAAATGACATAATCAGATCTAGGAGACGGACTTTGAGCCAAAACGAAATATTATAGGAGGGTGGGTGTCTGCACGCACACACATTTCCCTTCTAAAGAAAGCTGACACAAAGTGTGTAGGTCTGCAGCCAACTTTAGCAGAAATTTTGACTTAAGGGGTTCCGCACTAAGGATCAGGCTCAAGTCCTACCTGGGTCTAAACAGAGCTCTTCTTATAAAAATCAATAAATTGAATGTTTCTATTGTTTTAAATTCTGTTCTTTATAAAACCTAAAATTCGAAATTCCAGATTCTGGAGTTCACGCTCAGAAAAATCGCGAGGCCTTTTCCGTTTCTGGCTTGAGACACATGGACAGTGCAAGAAGCAGTGACAGTAACATTTGACTTTTTGTTCAAAAATATTATCCAAGCCGTTTTCAACATGGGAGATATTTCATCTTAAATACCACTGAGAGAGTGGTAAGCACAAAAATGATGATTTTATATATCTCAACCATTATTATTCGGCCTCCTGTTCTTCAATCAATCTTGGATAAGATTTTATCCATAATCATCATTAAATATGATAGAATTACTATCATTTTGATGATAAGCTATAAGAATAGTCTAGTCTATGGAATCACTAGGGTTATATATTTTTTAAATTCTGCAATGTATTTAAACTGAAGAAAATATGCAGTGCAATATTTAGGGAAACTTAATAAATTACAAAAATTCCTAGTATTGGTTATTATTTACATTCCAAGATCAATTCATAGTTTAATTTGATCAAATTTTAAAAATATAATTGTTTACAAGGCTCAAATTGATTGACTACACGCTTTGTATCTCCATACTTCATGCTTTCAAATTCTCTATAAGATAATCATTTTATTTAAAATTTAAAATTTGGAAATTAAAGAATAAAAATAAAATTATTTAAATTATTGAATATAAAAAGTAGAACCAGCATGAGCACCTGACTTGAGTTTGAGTTGAGGTTTTTAGTTTAGTTTGGAAAAGATGATAAGTTATGCAAAATTATAGAAAAAGAAAATGCTACTTTTCAATTCAAAATAGAAAATTAGCATATCTTCCAAGAAGTAAGTGAATGTTTGAATGAAAACAACGAAATGACTTGGCAGGATTTACATAGGCAGAATTCTTTGAAAGATCGATGTAAAATGTGAAAATTCAAACAGAACAAATGAATCATAAAGCTATCATAAATCAAGCATGAAATATAAGATTTGCTAAAGAAAAATAAACTTAAATTAATTTACGTGTGCATTGACGTGGACATCTCCAATTTAAAAGAGTCGTTGAATAGCGACGGGGACTGTCGAAAGTCGAAATTCGTAGGGCCACCCCCTGTAAATTCTCGTTTGCTTTCAGTTTATAGGAAAACTCCCCTACCACCACCATTATGATCAGGCGACGTCAAGCTGCCCTGTCTCATGCGGGTGTCACTTTCATAGCCCCTCGACGACTCAGTGTTCGACCCTCCATCCAACCGCTCCTGATCCGCAGCGGTCAATATTATTTCCTCCTCGCCGCTGATCGGCCGGTGAGCCGGAGAGAAGGTAGCTAAAATTTTCGATTTATTTAATTCTTTTCGTCTATTGTCGTACTGAAGTGATTTTTCTCGAAGTTTTGATGATTTATCGCGCTGGTGTTGGCGTGTATTTCGTCCGTGGGCGTGGTGTCGTCTCGCTGCAACTTCCTAAGCATTTGCCCGATGTTGTTCAGCCTCAGCGGGCTCGCGGCAAGAGCCCCGTTGCTACTCCCGGAAGGACTCGTCTTCTCCGGGGATTCATGGCGCCATGAGCCGAACGACCTGAAGGTAGGACAATTTTCTCTCACTTCTCTAGCTTCGATCTACCTCATGCCATACGTTTCGATGTCACTGCCATATCCCATACTATCGAGCGACCGCAAAGGACTGTGATTCCGGTAACCAATTCCCACAGCCGATTCAGCGTAGATATGATCGGAATGCAAAGGACGGTTGCATACGGGCACACCGACGTCGGAACGGCTAAAATTCAAGTTAAGTTGTATTCATTTTTTTTCGGAAAAAACCTAGAAGGAATCGGCCTGGACTCAAACAGGTGCTGACTTCCAACCGTGCCCTGGCTTCCACTTTCGCGTGAGCTAAAACTTTATCTTTGTCTCTAGCAGAAATTTAGAATGATTACCGCAAACTAGCTGAATCTCTTTCATCCGCTTCTGTAATTCGATTCAATGCGCCATAGATCCGTTTGTTGGACTTCTTCTTCCTCTTCTCCTCACGATAACTTGGCATATTTCCAAATTTTATTGATCTCTGAGCTTCCGGCAGACTTTCGTTTAGTTTTTCATCTGTAATTTAACTTATTGAAAATAATCATTTCCTGCAAAACCCCTGTACCTGAGGGAGTAGGAATTTCAATTGTTGTACGTCGTCGATAGCAGAAGAGAAGGCAGACAAGCAGCAGGAGTAACGCCACGCCAACGGCCAGCAGAATGCCCAGCAATGTCGCAGTGTCAAGACTCTTCCCCATGGCAATCGCAGGAATCACGGATGTGATCTTATTGGCGTCATTCAGTCGATGCTTATTCAAAGTAGAGTTCGTCCGAATATCGCAGGCTCGTCCTGCCCAGCCCGCGTAGCACACGCAAACGGCAGTAGTCGTGCAGTCTCCATGGCCGGAACATTGGAGGGCATTGTTATTCGAAGGGCACGTCACTGGATGAGATACCTGAAGCAAGAATATTTGATTGCAATTATGTTAATCGATTACCGAAGACATCTCCACGCAAGAACCAGCTACACAAACCCGGCCCGATCCGCAGGAACTTCCATCAGACGATAGTCCAACCACTGGGTCTGCTATCGACTTGCATTGGACTTGTAGACCGTTGTTCAAAAATTGGAAAGTGAACGAACGCAGAGATGGGTTCAACGGGTTCATCGATCCTCCTTGGCAGTGCAGAGTGCCACATCGATTGTCGTCGAGCTGACAGGCCCTTGGGCCTTCAGGTGACATTCCGCAATGCGCATATTCGTGTCCTTTGGCATTTTCTTCGAAGCACGCCGACTCGGCTACGTTCGCATCTAAAATTTCGACAACATTTGTCTTATGTTTAGGAAAAGAACACGCACCTTTGCCCCACAAACTCTTGCACTGCGTCTGCGGATCGCTGCAATTTCCTCTCCAGCATTGACCGTCTTGGCCGCAAGGAGTTCCGTCAATGAAATGACCATCTGCTGGACAGTCACCAGACTTGCCATCGCACGTCTCCGTCATGTCGCAAGACGATCGTGCAGCTCGACAGACTTCGCCCGCTTTCTTCAGCTCGCATCGATGACAGCACTCGTGATGTGCTGCACATTGGGCGTGCGGCTTGAGTGTGCAAGTCAAGGCATCGCAGCAGGGGTCGTTGCACTCCTCCCGGCTTCCACAGTCGCACTCTTCGAACCCATCTACCACCCCGTTGCCACATTCACGAAGATTCGATGTCTAAAGTTAATTTATTGACGTGGCGTCTAAAACTGGCGCTCGTCGGCTTACCTGGAAGGGTTTGTTAAGCAAACACTGAACTTGTCCTTGTTGCCAGACCCCATGAACTCGCGCAACAGAGCACTTGGAGAATTGCCAGACAAACGGCGATCCGACTGCACCTGGTTGAGTGCCCATAGCGCAGATCTGGCCGATATCGCACTGACACGAAGATGTATCGTGCTCCAAGCCGAGCAGATGACCTATCGCCTGAGAAAGAACTTGACCAGACCAATGGGAAACGAATTCGTCGATCCCCTAAATTGGAAATTTAGATTTTCAAAATTCGATGCTTTTACCTTCACAATTGCCGAAGATCTAGCAGTGCAAATGCTCTGAAAAGCAGCATCGACGACTTCGGAATTGGCAAAGGAACCGCCAGTGAAGACGATGGTGGCGTCCTTTTCTAAATTTCTATCATTCGAAATCTCACAAATCTTTGTGTAACTTACGAATATGATAAATGTGCCCTGTCGCATAGTCGACAACTCCTGTCAAGGTTCTTTCGATATCTTCATACAAGTCAATTCTCTGTACATCAAGCCACAATTCGGAATATACGACCGATAGATGGATATTCAAATCACGAGAAAGAGTCTAAATTTTCTATAATTTCTTTCAACTTCATAACTTTACTACTTGAAGTTAGAGATTTGCGCGAGAAATTAGGCTATGCACTATTGCACAATACGTAAGCCGATATAATGCCATTGTCAAGGGAGGCGCGGGAAAACGGATAAAGGATCTGAGAATAATAGAAGAATTTCTGGGATAAGAAGGGAGAGATTTTTGCGCTGAACTTCAAGGTTTCAAGCGAAAAGTGTACGAAAGATGAATGCTTACCAAATCGGCAATATTGACTGCTTCAAGCATATATGAAACGGCTTCGGCTTCGATCGCATCGTGCTGTTTCATCTATAAAATCGATGATAATTGTCGATTATCTCTCAATTACACAGTTATTTAATACGCATTAATGAATTCTCGTCAATTTGCCTCAAATCTGATTGACATATTGTCATATTGTGGCAGTCATGCGCGTGCGCGTCCTTCGATTTGTGTGAAGGCTCTATCTCAATCCGGGCAGATTTTAATCTCGAATGCGAGACGGAAGGAAGGAACGCGCGTTTCTCTCTTCCTCTCAAATTAATTCTCTGCCTTGTATGTCTCTAGCTGAGAATGAATGATGTCTACGACACAGGGATTGAAATACATGCCAAACTGAACCTCACTGACTTATTTCGTAATTATGCAGAGCTATTGAATCATGAAATCCAGCGAAGTATAAGACAAGGGAACTCACGAATTCATAGTCTCCGAGAATCGCGATTTCGACGTATTTGGTCTGCTTCGAGAGGTCTCTTCGATGCTTCCTGTGCCGATGCTGCGGATGATGATCTGGGGAGTCCTCGCGAATCACCTAGAATTTATAAACTTTTCTTTCTTCATAAATTTGAATTTGAATGCCAATTTGTGATGCAAAGAAGTGAATTTCAAATTCGAGTGGCCAGAGCTAAATTGAATCATCGCTTTGTGTGTGTGTGAAGAGTGACCAGCGCGCAAATCTCAAGGAGGACGGGGATTTTCCGTATCCTTTTATCTTTCTCTTCCTCTTTATGGCTAAACCTCAGATGGTTAAAGGCCATGATGAGAGTGCAGCGTGTCCCTTGAATGGGTCTGTCTCTGGGGAACTTGCCTCCCACCGGCACTGGGATGATTGTGTCCTTTCCTTTCGCTTTGACTGAATTGACACTGCTATGCGCTTGGATATAAACATCAGCGCGTTAATGAGACAATTTGGAACGCAAGAAGAAATTGGAATACAGAAATGCATTCTCAATGAATTTGAAGTTATTTTAAATTCAGAATGGCCCTCGTAATAATGAAATACTTTGGCTACTTCATAGTGGACTCCCGTCCATTCTCATCGAAAATTTCTAATGCATTGGAATCTCCCATCCTGCGTCGTCTAAAGAGCGCGGCAATTTCTCAACTCCTTCAACTACAATTAGTCATGCACCCCTATTCTCTATTCATTCACAAATTGTGCAAACTCTGTGTACCCTTTAAGTATGCATATCTAAATGTTACGGCTGCATTTGGATATGTTGCAAAATTGTACTTGAATTAACGGGCAACTTTGCCGATAAGTTTGGGGTTAAACATAGGTTATCTTGTATCTCGTAATAGCATCATAGAAAGCACGTATGCTGTGAGTATTATAAAATCTATCGAATGGTTTTTCTGAGGCGACACTTTGTAACAAAATTATGAGCACAATAGTCTTAGAGAGAGAGAGAGCAATTTTGAATGACTTATCATATATGAATGAGCAATTTTTTACT